>JASDQU010099965.1:130128-155600 GCA_032191745.1 Picea mariana | reverse complement strand
AAAAATATATTATGTATCTAGTAGAAGCATTGAGAATCTTGCAAGTCTTGTTTTGTATACTTGTGTTATATAAGTATGCAAATGACATAATATTCATGATATTTTCCCCATCCATCTAGGAACTTAGATCACAATTGAAAATCCAAACACGGATTCAAAAAAAGAAAAGTTATATTGTCTACTATGGCCAAGTGAAAATCATTGAATATTAGATAGCATGTTTTCCACTTTTGCAAGGGACATAATTGAAAGACTCAATAAGATGCTAGCAATAATTGTTCCATATATTTGGCACACATCATCTTTAAATTTATTTAATCAACAATCTCTTTATTATTGAAACGATGTTGTCAAGCAAATATGAGGTGAATAATCCATTCAACTTGGGAAAAAATTTCTACATTTAGAATAGATCTAGGCATCCATATTATTTCACTGAAGAGCACTAATTTTAGAAAATATGCAGATACTCTTCAAGTTGGGGTAGAATTGTGCATGTTGGCTTTATGTGCCCTTGGAAGGAGGATGATCTTGTATGACCACATTTTGGCTCTGGATTATGACAACCTCGTTGTACATGTATATTATTTGATGATGTGTATGACAATTTTTAAATGCAAATATTAGGTTCAAATGCACCACTTAGGAAATACATTAAAATGGAGAATGATATTAGTTTGGAATCATAATGTGCTAAACATGAAATGCTCAAATAAATTATTCCACATTAAAAATGAAGAAAGATACTCGAATAAATTAGTCCATGTTAGAAATGAAGAAGAAATATTGTTTTGGTATATCATAACTATATTATTCCCTACATATGATAAATGGTTATTTTTAATCGTTTCCTAGGATAAAAGACTATTTGAAGTTAAAACAAGCTTCCAATTTTATATTAATGGTGGAAAATTAGCAGTGAACATCATTATATTAATATTATATCATCTAGTTTTTCATTATTGTTCTAGATCTTTTGAACCTCAAAAACATGACCACAATCTTACAAAATATAGTTGTGCCAAATTAAATTGTATAACTTATCATGTGTACAACACTTGACTACACCAACTCATTATTTTGTTTAGAATATATTCCAACAATAAATTAAGGTGCAAATTACTCTCTCCATGTTATTCCTCACCAGAAAATAAATACTAATATTTGAACTCCTCGAATAATTCACAATATAGATATATAATGAATAAAATATAGATATCTCCTCATGAATAAAATATAGATATCTCCTCACATTTTAAGCAATATTTCCTATTTTTAACTTTTTGCGAGTTAAGATGTGTTGCTTTGAACTCCCCCACAACTTCTAACTAAGAGTGCTCTCGTTTTTAAATTTATCCATTTATTATGCCTCATCGCCAATTGCTTATATCATTGGACGCAATTTAATTTTATCAACAAGGGGCATAATTCAAAATTGACCTCGGCAATCAAAATAATAGAGGAAAGGATTAAGGCATGACATAACATAAGCTCAAAGGGGGATTATCAAACCTTGTCGTGATAATTTAGTTAAATACCTTGGGGCAATGTAATTAAATGGATCATGATTTTAATTAAGTGTGCTTGCTAATTAATTGAATGTATCTTTCATTGCCTCATCAAATCGACGAATTAGCATTTGACATTAAAAATCTACATATTCATTTACATATAAACCATGACACAAAACACTCAAGAATTTTCATGTTCATCCTTATCACCCACATATGATTCAATGCAGTTTAAATCACTTTGACAACGACAGCGAGGCATGTAAAATAAATCACCTATGATTATGTCATGATTGACATGAGATAAAGCACAATTAACTTCATATCTCATGCCTCATCAAAATTTATCAACGGATCAAGCCACAAGATCTATAGCAAATCTTCACTTGAGATAAGTAAATCAATGCCTAGTATGAATGTCTAAGGTGAAGGCAGGAGTTAATTGTGGATTTACTAGTCTGAAATGATAAAACAAACTACAAAAAAAAGAATATCAACTAGCTAAAATGACACTCAAATTATGAGAAATGACTCTTGGAAAAGCACAAAGTTCACTGTTAGATGCCTTTACCAATTGGGAGATGAATACCTTGATCTAGACCTTGGTAAAATACTGTAAACAAAATACAATATCATTGTTCTACACTTTCAGACCTGCAAAATGATAAAACCACAGAGAACCAACAAACTAAAGGTGCATTGGTGGCCACCCACAAGTATAGAAATACACTAGATTGATAGATATAGGGGTGGGGAAGCTAGGGAAACTAGTTAATAGCAATATTAATGGCCCAAAAATTCATATCTGCAAGTAAAATGGAGTTTCCAACAATCTGGCAACTACTTGCATCAAGTGAAGTTTAAATCCCCCTAGGGTCAAAACCCAAAAATTTATTCCAACAATAAATTATGATGTGTAATGGCTAGAAATTGTCTATTTTTACTCCAGAAAACCAATGATAAACTTATAAATCAAATTTAGAATAAAAATGAAGGTTACCAATGAGATATACTTGCTTGTTCAAACCCTTTAGTGAAGTTTCTTGATGAATCTGATGATAGATCTATTGTAAGAAACTTAGATATGCAAAAATCCGTTACAATACCATCGTAAAAGATGTATTTTAAGTGCAAAAAACTAGAGGGTAAAACATCCTTGGATGAAAAATATTTTTTTTATTTTTTACAAAGAGGAAAAGGAAAAGAGATTAATTGATTTTTAAATAAATGGATGGTCGTAGTGAGGTTTACCTTGGCCTTGCTCTTACCTTCCATAGCTTAGGATTGCGATCACAACCCTCTCTTTGTCAGTTGTGCACTTTGGACTAGGGAGTGGGATTGGAGTCTAATGATTATCGCACCTAGTAAAGTCTAGAATAGTATTATGAATTTTTCCAGAAAGCTCCCTCAAAGGAGATGGTCTCCAACCATTGGGTTGACTATGGCACCAAGTAAAATCTTACCCTTGCTGAAGGGATCCACAACAAAGATCTGTCCAACACTTGGGTTTGACTATCACCCAATGACAACAAAGGACGATATGGAGACTAGTGTATCGACCTCTCCTTCCACATGACTATGTAGCCCTTCGATGGATCAATCCAATCGTCTTGCAGTAATCCAGAAACACTTATGTGAATTCTATGAAGCATGATTACAACAAGCTAAGAAGAAAAAACATAGAAGAATCAACGCACAAATTGTACTGGAAAATAAAATTTCTTATTGAATGGCATAAATGATCTCATGGTTCAACCACAACAAATGAGAGGAGGGGGCTAGCCTTATATAGTTTTTTTTGTAACGGCTAGTTTAACTACTCTCCCAAAATAACATTTGTTGACTTGTCTCCACAACTTGAAGACTAAGTCATTATAATAAAAATATTTTTTAAAACAATAAAATATTCCCACAAAGGGATTCAATTTGACTAGAAGAGGCAATGTCCAACTCACATGAGGCTCAATGATTGATCTTGATGGATCAATTTTCTCATGAGGCACAGCTGTCATTGCACCACTCATTAGTGCTACTTATTGAATCATCAAATAAACGAGGTATTGATGGTAGATCCAACTGCAACCTGTGAAAACATAGTTGCTCCTCTTGGTTGCATCTAAATACATTCACAAACACATGGTAAGAAAACCAATGAAAGCTAAAGAACATGGAAACATGTGACTTATGGTTGGTTTCTTTGGAGGATGAGGTTGAAAGCTCATGAAATAGGTATAGAATTAAACATATTGAGGCCTACCCACCACTGTGAACTTCAAACTCTCGTTGTTGAAAGGATATTCATACATTTAAGAGCCACAAATCAAGGATATCCACGGCTAGAAAATCTCAGTCATATTTTGACTATGAAAACTTCTCTTCTGCACCTGTAAATATACCTCCTCTATGAGTTGATATGGCTACTTATGATCCATGGAATAACCTTCACAATTTCTTAGGATGTTTGGTTGTCCATATGAAAAAAAATAAGAAATCTCAAAACCATCATTGTCTCTGTCATAAATGGCATCACCATCAAAATACAAGCAAATTGCATCCCATGTGTGTCCTCCAAAATGAAGAAAGGTGTCAAAAATTTCGATCTCCTTCACAATCTTCATCAAGGATAGGCTTGTTTACTGAATCCTCCTCTTCCAAATCACTGAGAGATGTGTCATGAAGATCCAATGCTCAAAAATGAGTGTAGTATGTTGAATTTGTCCTTTCATATGGAGGAGGGAGGGTGGGTTCTTGAATGACCCTAATGTCAAGGCTCTCCTCGTATCTTTGTTCTTAAATTGTCCCTTGATCTTTGATGGAAGGATAAGAATCTTCTTCATTGTTTCTCCCTCCTATGGTGTGTTCATATTTTGTATCTATATGGTTCAAGGTTTCCTTTTTCATATCAATCATAACCTTGTCATCCTCTATAAGATGAGACTCTTCACTATTGCTTTCCTTTTGAGATGACACAGTAAGATTTATCGTAAGGTCTTCTTCGTCAATGACTTCCTTCAGACTTTCAAGGTAAAGTATTCATTCCTTGTCCTGAAATGATTCCGGATGTGATTCAATTATGGTTTCTCCAATGATCTCTTCCATTGTTGTAGGTAAAGGGTGAGGGATTTCTTCCAAAAGGTTTTGTGCAACATATAACTTTTCTATTTCTTGAATTAAGGGAAACCAACTTTTTGAATCACTATCCCAGCTTGCACAAAATGCCTCCAAAAATTATGCAAAATATGTAAGCATGCCTTTGCCAAGGATTTCATACCAAATCTGTGCAAACCCTTTCAAACCCATCATGAAAAATTTCATCATGACATCCTCATGAAGGAAGTTATTTTTCTTGCAATATTCGATAGATGTAGAAATGTGCTTCATGATTGAATTCCAATATCCGTAGAACATAAATATCCATAGAACATGGGTAAGTCTTTCGAAAATCCTTCCGAACCAACTAAATGATCGTGGGTAAAACCCCTCATGCCTGAAAAGTAAACCTGAGCATAACATTCTACTAACCATGAAGGGAGCTCCATATTTTCTTTATTCATTAAATCTCGAAGCAAGGATAAATTGAAAATATGGGATGAAAAATATATATAAAAATACCACAATGGAGTCGCCAATACATACCTTACCTCTTACCTTGGAGAGTGGCTTCTTGTAATGTACCTATTTGTTTTGTTTTTTTCAAGTGGAGTCACCATATGAGATCCTGCAAGTTAGTAATACTAATAATAATCTCACCAAGATACAAAACAAAAACAACTCACCAAGATTGTGTCGTTGGGAAACCAGGATAAACAACATTATTGCTCAACAACGACGCCAAAAAATGTTACCGCCTGATTTAGAAACCTCGTCAAGGTCCTCTAGAGGTGCTAAAGGTGGCACCATGTAGGATAACTTTCCACTATCACCTCGACACAAATCCCCACTCTATAATCCAACTCCTACTACAAGCTATGGGAGGCTTCCATAATCTGAACACAAAAAAAAAAATATTCACTAAAGATAAGTAGACCAATGCCTAGTATGAATGTCTAAGGTGAAGGTAGGAGTTAATTTTCGATTTACTACTCTGAAATGATAAAAAAAAATTTAGAAAAAAACATACCAACAAGCTAAAATGACACTCAAACCAAGGGAAATGACTCTTGGAAAAGCACAAAGTTGAGTGTTAGATGCTCTTACCAATTGGGAGATGAATACCCTGATTTGGACCTTGGTAAAAGGTTGTAAATAGAGTGTTATCATTGTCCTACACTTTGAAACCCAAAAAATGATAAAAACACAGAAAACCAACAAGCTAACGGTACCTTGGTGGCCACCCACAAGTATATAAATACACTAGATCTAGAGATATAGAGGTGGGGAAGCTAAGGAAACTAATTAATAAAAATATTAGTGGCCAAAAACTTCAGATCTGCAAGTAAAATGGATTTTCCATCAATTTGGAAATTACTTGCATCAATCGGGGCTCAAACCCCCCTAGGGTCAAAACCCCAAAGAATATTCTATCAATAAATTTTGGTGTGTAATGGCTGGAAATTGTCTATTTTTACTTCAAAAAACCAATGATAAGTTGATAAATCAAATCTAGAATAACAATGAAGGGGTACCAATGAGATGTATTTTCTTGTTCAAACCTTTTAGTGAGGTTTCTTGTTGAATCTGATGATAGATTTGTTGTAACAAACTTAGATATGCAAAAACACCTTACAATAGCCTCGCGAAATATGTATTTTAAGTGCAAAAAACTAGAGGGTAAAATATCATTGGAAGAAAAATAAATCCAGTATTAAAACCCCAAGGATTTACTAGCTATGGAGATAAAATTTCAAACACAAGTTAAAATATTTTTGTATTTTTTATTTTTTATAAAGAGGAAAAGGAAAGGAGATTAATTGATTTTTAATAAATGGATGGTTGTAGTGAGGTTTACCTTGGCCTTGCTCTTACCTTCCAAAGTGTCGAATTGCGATCACAACCCTCTCTTTGTCAATTGTGCACTTTAGACTAGGGAATGGGATTGGAGTCTAGCGACTATCCCACCCAGTCTAGTATAGAATAGTGATACAAGATTCTAAATTCTGCCAGGAAAGCTCCCTCAAAGGAGATGGTCTCCAACCATTGGGTTGACTACGACACCAAGTAAAATCTTATTATTGTTGAAGGGAATATTCCCAACAAGGGTCTGTCCAACACTTGGGTTTGACTAACGCACAATACCAACAGAGGGAAAGATGGAAACTAGTGTCTTGACTTCTCCTTCCACATGACTATGTAGCCCCTCGATGGATAAACCTAATCATCTTGTAGTTATCTAGAAACACCTGTGTCTATTCTATGAAGCGTGATTGCTACAAGCTAAGAAGAATCAACCCACAAATAGCACTATAAAATAAAATTTCTTATTGAATGGCATAAATGATCTCACAGTTCAACCACATCAAATGAAAGGAGGGGGATAACCTTATATAGTTTTCTTTGTAACAACTAGTTTTACCACTCTCCCAAAATAACATTTGTTGACTTGTCATCCACAACCCAGAGACTAAGTCATTATAATAAAATTAAATTTTTCAACAATAAAATATTCCCACAAAGGGATTCAATTTAACTAGAAGAGGTAATGTCCAACTCACGTGAGGCTCAATGACTAATCTTGATGGACCGATTTGCTTAGAATGTTGTGTCGATGGCTAACTTGACTCTCAAAGTGTCAACATTCTACTTCTTTAACTCCAATGACTATGTGAGGGGGGAGATTCACTTGCATAATGATGCCCATGACAATGGGAAAAGGTCTGCATTAAAAAATTGGGGCACCAATCTAATTGAATAAGCTCATCGATTATTTCCTTGACCCCACGTTCACCTTATTTAGAACATGTGCCCACAGTTATGAGAAATGGTGGCTCCATTTAGTTTTAATTGAAATGTGCCGACAGTCCAATATTTGACCCATGACTCTCCTTTGACTTGGAAATAGTGCTAACGGTTGGCTTGAAGAGCAACGACTTGCTTGATTTAAGTGCCAATTAATTAAATTGGGGGGTTGAATTACTTGAGTGAGAACGAATTAACTGACTAAGGGCGATTTACTTTGATGAGCTCAATGATTTCCTTTGGAAGTGGGTGGATTCACTTAATTGGGCATCAGTTTGCTTAAATGACCAACATTTCATTCCCAACATTTAATGCTTGTTGGGCTCCGTTTTTGCCATATTTCTTCCCCCAATAAAGTCAACATTTCACTAGTAATTTGTTTCCATCTATGCCATAAACCTTCATTAAAAGTCATTTTTCACCATTATATATCCAGTGTAGTTAATACATCATTTTCCTATGTTTTTAGTGATTAAAGATGATTATATCATAGTTTTGTTGACGATGGTTCATGTTAAGAATTTCTATAGGTCAAGCGCATTCTCCAAGTGATATTCAACATTCAAAATTTTCTTACATTTGCAGTGGTCCTCGCCAAGATTTGATTTCATGCATAGGCCATAGTTGTTAGTATGAAAGAAAACTGAGTTCATTTCTTGTACCATCATGTTCAGCATACCCAGTATTGTAGCTTAGCTTATTGGTGCATATCCGGGAAAAAATTGAGAACATGGGTTTTCTCCGTAGCGACATCGACACACTCTCACATGCTTCAAAACATGCCCAGGTCACATGTGTGGACCTTTAGCTTAGAAAAACACCTCAGCCCAAATTTGCAACAATTGCTAGAATAGCAACAACAACTTTCAAACACACTTTCCAAGGCAATGAGCTTGAATCTCAAAAATCAGGAACATGGATTTTTTCCAGAAGGGTCTAAATTGGTTCCTAAGAGAGCAGTTTTCCAAAATAAAAAATGGTCAAAGAGATATCTGCGGTTTTCTAATATGGGTTTGCCCAGATTTATTTGGAAACAGTTTTCAAAATGCCAACTTCTGCCTCGATTTCCATGCAGATGAAGACAGATCTCAAAAGTCCAAGATATGGGTTTTGTCCATAATGTGATAAATTAACCAAAATGTAAAACAAATAGTGACCAGATTTCATTTGATATGAGTTTGGGGGATTGGATCTAATCCTTCCCATTCARTTTTTGTGTATAAATATGTAATCATCAAGAGGAGGGGAATTCGGTAAGTTGGTATATGGGATAAATTCCTTCTTGTAATAGAGGAGACAAGAGCAGGGTGTTGTAAGCTTGTAATCAAAATTTTGGTTTTAATAAAGAATTGCTAAGTTTTGGTGCATCAATTCATCCTAATATGATATTTCCTAACAATGTTGGCCACTTGGGAAGGGCCCCTCAGTGTGGGTGAGCGTTGCTCTCTTTTCTTAGCATAAGGTTTGCATATTTCATTTGATTTCATAAGTAGAATTCCTCTAATTTAATTGCGAGTTCTGATTTTTAAATGTAGTCTTACTTTGTTTTTTTTAATATACCTCTTTATCCAATATAACACTTGTCCATGAGTGGAATGGAAACAGGCTCACATTTTAGTTCAAGTATTGCTTTGGTGAAGGAACATAATCATGGCAGCACACCATCTTGAATGGTTTCATTAATGAAATAAAATAGAACTTTGTTCCACACATAGAATTAGTTAATATATACATGATATGCCTATGTCTTGACTTCATTTGGTTTATGATTTTGCAGTATATACAATCCTATTTCAATCCCACAAGTGACAAATATATATTTTCTCAGAGTTATAAAAACGAGACAACAGTTTGGTGTTAAACTTAGTTTGTGAATTTGTAGTATGTATATATATATATAGCATATTTGATTGTGATGTACCTAGTTCACATTGTTTGTGGTCCTTGAAGTTTTATGTGCAACGAGTGTATCAGTCTGTAGTTTTGTCATTCCTTTTCCCAACCTTTTAATTGATTTTAGATTGAAGTGTGTTTCCTTCAAACATTTAATGAGTCCCATGTGTTGAGATAAGTGACAAGAATATGTTTGAGTCATACTTTCACAAAGGCTAGATATTTGAATGTAGAAGTGCAGAGCCACCTTAGAAGCTTTTCCTGTCTTAAAAAATACAAGTAAGGATTTGTTGTTAGTCTCATAGACAACATACAAATGTTTCATCCTAAACTGATAAAACCAATGTTAGATCTGTATATCATAAACAAAGTTTTGAGTAACCTATTATTGATTGATTTGGGACATCAGTTTAAGGGACATTTTGTTGTCATTCTTAGTAATAGATTTCACTTCTTTACGAACAAAAACTATTTCTTTTGAACTTTAATCCACCCTTTTTATCGATAACGTGAACACTTAAATTGTAAAAATGAAAGATTGCATCCTGAGACTCATAAGGGGATTGGGGCAAAGAATTAGTCTCTTGCACTTGAATTTGAATTCACATTGCTTTTATTTAATTTTCCACAGTCGCTATAGAAAACAATCATTGAAGGATTAGAATATTAGTTAGCTACTCTTGCAAAGTTGCATGAATGTCTTTGTATAAAAGATTGTAACTCAAAGCCTTTGTAGAAGTCATTGTCCCCTGTTCCAATGATACATTCCTTGGTGTTGCTTTTTATCGTTTTTCCTTGATTTTTTTTCTTTGCATGATTTTTCTTATAGTTGTTGACATTAGGATAGTTAGCCTCTGATCATTAATTTCATGTTCTTGCACCTTTAAGTTTACGAACCCCCAGGTTGACATTAAAATGTAACGAAAATTATTACATATAATTTACCCAACATTTTTAGCATCTTTGTCGAGGACGTGCTAAAAGGATTAGAGCATAGGTAGGTTGTTCTCACAAATTCTCTATTTTGTGTGTAATTTAGATACAGTTGCAACTTGAGGGAGGAGAAGAGGTAAGACTCAAAGGCGCCCTTACTTCAAAATATCTGAAGGGGTTCTAGCCCAACGCATTCACTTTGGTGAGTTTCTCCGAAGCCTCGTTGTTGTTGTTTTTATGCAAGTGTGTATTCTTTTAGTTTGATTCATGAAAAGAAGAGAAGTCTAACTTGTATGAACTAATAAATTGGTGACAGGAGGATCCTAGTAGTACGGTGGCACTTCGAGTACATGATTAGTTTGCTTTCATTTACTTTAAGTGTGTTTCCTTTTCATTTCTTCAATATTTTTATGGTTTTCTTTTGGGAGCTGTAACATCCCCCATACACTAACCCCTATGCAAGAAAGGAACTACCATCTAGCAAATGAAGGATGATCAAGAGTTTGTTGAACAAAAGAGGAAATGTTACTCCAAGAGCTTTCTCAAATTCTAGTAGCAACCAGTGTCTCTGCCTCTCAGGAAGAACAAATATTGACCGCAATCAAGAACACACCTACCTATATGGAAGTTATAGAAGAAAAAAAGTTCCATGAGCCACATCCACAAGAATATCTAGAAGCCTTATTTGATCACCCTTATCAAATTGTTGAGTAAACCAAGGAATCATGGACCACATTCAATGGAGAGCAGCCATTAGAACCTGAGATGGAGGAATTCTTGACACACCTATCATCATATCTTGTATGCATCCAAGAGACCAACCACTTAATAGTAGAAAATCTGCATGGCATAGTAGAGGAGGATGTATAGATTGGTCTAAGTGAACAAGTGAACCAATAACATCATGAATTTATTGAATGTTGGTTTCAAATGACTATCAGGCGAAGCACCACTTTCTTCTTCAATAATTCTTAGCATCCTATCATTCAAAGCAATTGGTATACTTTAAAGCATATTTTTCAAATATAAGTATGAGTATGAGTATGTTTGTAATCCTATTACGCACATGCCTTTATTGGAAGTAATCCTACACTTGAGCAAAGGGTTTCCTTTTTCAAGTAGGGTAGGAGAATGTAATAAATAAAATAAATAGAATAATAAAGAGAAAAATAAGTCTAGTTGTGAAAACCGGGTAACTAGTGCAACTAGACATGAATCTTGTTTGAAAACCAAGAATCCTAGCGGGAAAGATTCACAATAAGATTTGTAATTTTATGTTGGCTCAAATCTTGTATTGTATTCTTCAAATCATTATGTTTTGTACTTGCGTCAGCTGATGTGGGATTCCTTAAGGCCCACCTTCCGACAAATCCCGTCCCATCGACTCCCACACATCGTTTGGGATCGAGGTTAGAGAATGTAAAAGTACCTTGGAGTCTACATGCCTTAATGACAAATTTCCTTGTTGACAATCATGGGAATACATCAATGTCCCTTGATCGTTAGATCTTGCAGGTGAATCGACGTCGACACATCCATTTGTGTTTGTCAAGATTTACTTAGGTACCTTGATGCTCATTGTCATCACTAGTGAGTTGTCTTGCATTGGTTAACAACATAAATTAATGGTCAATAATCCAATGATTTATTTCTATGTTCGACATCAGGCAAATCCATTCACATAGATTGAATTGTACCAATAGGGGATAAAGGACGAAGACTATAAGCTTTCACGGTATCAACAAAAGCTTGCAGCATTTTGTTTTCTTGTTGTTGCATGTTCCAATAAAATACTGCCACTCAGTCTTAAATAGTTTGCATGAGGACATGAAAACCCTTTGGTCTGGGGGAGATCTTCAGATCCCTTCCATATCTTCAAAGTCTCTTTTCAGTATCTCCAACATATTCAACCAGGTTTTTTTCCTTTAGCAGGGTTCAGTTCAGCCTATTCATCTCTTATCAACTTCGGTTCTTTCAACAGATTCATCTCCCATCAGCTTCAGTTCTATCTCATATTCTCGATAGTTCTCCATTTTTCTCACTCTCATCTTCATCATTCACTCAACGTGCATCAGATCCTTCATTCCAGTCGACAACACACTGGGATTCAAATCAAAAGTAACTTGAGGTACAATAGGTATAAACCTCTTTAATTTACTAAGAATTTGAAAAACATGGTGCATAACCACTCCACACTCCACTGCACATCACCACCACCTACAAAGTACCCATCACCAACCATCAATCCACCATTTACAATAAACTTTGTATTCTAATTATAAGACCATGGAAAGAATGAAAGAAAAACTATTGTGGTATACAAATATAAAGCATCACCTATAATGTCTTCTCCTTGTACCTCATAAAACATTCCTAAGATATTAACTGAATGTTTTGCATAAGAGGATGAAGTCATTGTTGCATATTTAAGCAAAAACCACAAGTGCACATTGGTCTCAAAATGAATATAAATACTATGATCACAAGACCAAGCAATAAAGAGAAAATCAGTGGTATACAAGTACAAATACAAAAAACAACATTCATAGTGTCTTCTCCTTATACATGATAAAACATTCCTAAAGGTCATCATCTGAAGTCTCTAAACAAGAGGATGCAGTCATTATTTCCTATCCAAGCAAACGACCACAAGTAAAATTTTGGTCTTAAGATGAAAGTCAACATAGTATAAAAGTGCCCAAGTTCATATTCATATTGCCACCATCTTCATCAACCATTCTCCACACTTATTCACTATCCCTCATAAAAGTGTCGAAGTTCATACTCATACTACCACCATATCCATCACTTATACACCATCCCTTATAATATCGATATCTTCCTTGTCCTCCATTTTCATGACAGTTTTTGTTGCTCCATTTTAAGGAAATCAAGTTGACATATGTTCGTTGTAACAATATGATAAATCAATTGCAAAGAGTGTTGCTCCATAAGAATGAACACCTTAAGACTCCAGAGTGTTGCTCCACAAGAACCAACACCAGAAAAAATGTCACAAATACATACCCATGCGAGATAATTAAACAATGTATACAATGAACATTGAATAGAGATTTATAAGTTCTTGTTTGTAGGAGGACATGCAAATCTTCGGGTTTGGGGGAGTCTTGGCCTCTGTTTTTGTCATATTTCTCCGCCCAATAAAGTCAGTATTTCGCTAGAATCTATGTCCATTTATGCCATAAACCTTCATTAAATGTCATTATTCACCATTATATATCCAGTGTGGTTAATACATCATTTTTCTATGTTTTTAGTGATTAAAGACGATTATATCTTGGTTTTGTTGACGATGATTCATGTTAAGAATTCTTGTAGGTCTTGCGTCTTCTCCAAGTGATCTTAAACATTCAAAGTATTCTTATATTTGCAGTGATCATCGCCAAGCTTCGATTTCCTACATAGGCCATAGTTGTTAGTATGAAAGAAAACTGAGTTCATTTCTTGTAGCTTAGCTTATTGGTTCATTTCACGTACCCAATATTGTAGCTTAGCTTATTGGTGCATCTCCGAGAAAAAATAAAGAACATGCATTTTCTCTGCAGCGATGTCGACACACTCTCATGTGTGTCATAAAGTTCCCAAGTCGCACTTGTGGACCTTCAACTCAAAAAAACACTTCAGCGTAAATTTGTAACAATTGCCAAAACAACAGTAGCGACCTTCCTACGTGATTTCTGAGGCGATGAGGTCGAATATCAAAAATCGAGAACATGGGTTTTTTCCATAAGGGTCTTAAATTGGATATCGTGCTAACGGTTTTCTAAAATCTAAAATGGTTAGAGAGATATCCAAAAAAAATTAATATAGGTTTGCTCAAATTTATTTGGCAACAGTTTTCAAACTTCCAACTTCTACCTCAATTTTCGTGCAGATGAAAATAGATCTCAAAACTCCAAGATATGGGTTTTGTCTAGGATGTGATAAATTCAAAAATTTATGTTGGGTTTTCAAAATTTGGAATGGTTCAGGAGATATGGTCAGATATTCAACGTCAATCTGCCCAAAAATGCATGAATTCACCCAAATTTCTTTTTATGACCATATTTAATAAAAAAAACAATGACCAGATTTCATTTGATCTGAATTTGGGGGGTTGGATCTGATCCTTCCCTTTCAATTTTTGTGTATAAGTATGTAATCATCAAGAGGAGGGGGATTCAGTAAGTTGGCATATGGGAGAAATTGCTTCTTGTAATAGAGGAGCCACGAGTAGGGTATTGTAAGCTTGTAATCATAATTTTGGTTTTAATGAAGAACTATTGAGTTCAGGTGCATCACTTCAGACTAATATGATATTTCCTAGCAGCGTTGGCCACCTAGGAAGGGCCCCTCTGTGTGGGTGAGCGCTGTTTTGTTTCTTAGCATAAGCTTTGCATATTTCATTTGATTTCATAAATAGAATTACTATGATTTAATTGTGAGTTCTGGTTTTTAAATGTAGTCTTACTTTGTTTTTTTTAATATACCTTTGTATCCAATCTAACACTTGCCCATGAGTGGAATGGTAACATGCTGATCCAGATTATTTTCGGCACAAAATGAGAGCAGAGATATAATAAAGAAATGCACATATATATCGTAGATATTCAATAATATAACAAAAATGTATCATAGATGAAACCATCAACATAGATATACAGTAATACACGATTTCTATTAATGAAAGAAATGTACAGAGACTGTAAAAATATAGAGTAAAAGACTCGCTAGAATGTTGGCAACTTATCTCTGAGAATAGATGTGGCGGCTACTTGCCTTCGCAAGAAGATGATTACAATGAGGCTCTAAAGGAATTTTTACAATAAACAGGAATGCCAAAAACCCTAGACATCCAAAAACCTAACCCTAGGAGATGAAGTGCCAAAAGTCACGTGGGCCCCGTTTGGGTAAGTTAGTACATCAACTTATCGGGGTCGTAACTTTTGCATGCGATCTCTGTTTTAAGCACATGATAGCCCATTGGAAAGGTATCGTCGAGGAGATTAATTTTTGGGGAAATATCAATGGAAATTTCATATTTCTCCCCATTTTCCCAAAAATGTCGTTTAGGGCCTCAAAATGGCCCCATAAGTTAAAAACTTCTAAAAATAGTAAATTACCAAAATTATTAGAAAATTGTTTTGAGCCAGTTGGAAAAGGTGGGTGGTCACTGATACCCACTTGGATCAATCCTCCCTCCTTAGGAATCAATGGTCTCCATTGCGTTGAGTGCTCGGGGGAGAGGGAAAAATGTTTGCTGAATCTGAATCTTGGTGAGTTGCTTGCCTTGCTTGAGATGTCACGTTGCTCAATTTGTGGAAGTTTGTCATGAACCTGTTGAGGCTGAGACTATTCAACAATTCAAGCTACATGAGAGGACGGTGTGTAGAAGGAATCTTTGCACTTTGCTACAACCTTGTCGACCTGCTTCTATTGGATAGAAGGTGCTTGGGGTGAGGTTGTAGTGGTTGTAGTGTCCTTTTGTTCCCCTTTTGAACAGATTGTGAAGAAGATGAATTTTGCAGTATGAGATACTACCTTGTAGCACTGTTTAGGTGGAACAATAGTCAGAACTACCTTTGGTATTCTATAGAGATGACCCCCTATAGAAACAATGACACTGCGGGGTCGAGACTCATAAACAACATGGCGTCTCCACATATATGGTTGGCCCAAGAGAACATCATAGACATCCAGTGGGGCAACATCACATAATACCTCATCCTTGAAGGGATGGATGTCATATGACAATCGACACTGTTGGCTGAAACGAAGATCTCATCCTTGGCGAAGCCACCCGATGTTGTATGGCTACAAGTGTGGTGTTGTCGACAATCCCAACTGTTTGACGACCTCTGCTAAGATGAGGTTCTTCTGGCTTCCGCCATCAACAATAAAATGTAGTGGGGTCCCCTTCACCCACATCTGTGAATCAAAAAGGTGTTCCCCCTCTTTTAGATCTATTGGTTCTTCCGGTTGAATTGCTATGGTCGCGACAATAGAAGTGGGGTCTGCGTCGATGATCTTTCTTTTACCAGTATTTTCAGAATCATATTCTGAATCAGGGTTCGGCTCCTTGTCTTTGATCTTGGCTACCAATGAATTTTTTGAGAAACATTCATCGGTGTTGTAATAGGGGATTTTGTGGAATCGCACCATTTTCTGGTGTCCTTCTTTGTCTTCCCGTGACCCTTCTTTTCCTGTGGCTTGGACTGGTTTTCTGGAGACTATTTGTTAGGGTCGTCTTTGTCATACTTTGGTTGTTGCAAGTTTGCAGACCTGAACTCCTGTTTGTTCTGGTGCTTAAATTTATGCTCGATTTTAATAACATATCAATAAGCAACACCTAGTGATGAGATGTCCAGAAAATCCATTTCAGTTTGGATGTATCTGTGTAGAGCCCCATGGTATTTCATAACCAAATGTCATTTAGAGTCTTTGATACCCATTTTGGTGCGCAAGGTATGGAAGATATTGGTGAAATCCAAAACTGCTTAGAGCAACACCTAGTGCTGAGATGTCCAGAAAATCCAATTCAGTTTGGATGTATCTGTGTAGAGCCCCATGGTATTTCAGAACCAAATGTCATTCAGAGTCTTTGATACCCAGTTTGGTGCACAAGGTATGGAAGATATTGGTGAACTCCAGAACTGCTTGGCCCCTCTCTTTCCGCAGTGTGGTCCATCTCATGTATTGGTCCTCATAGTTTCCAACAGGGTAATATTGTTCCTTTACCACATCCACAAAAAATTCCCAAGTGGGCTCGACCCCATATATTCTAGACTCCTCTGTGGAGCATTGCTCCCAGTAAGTTTCCCACCAATGTTTGACATGGGGGAGAGATTTAAGGAGTGCAAAGGTGATATTTTCCCTGTCGGAAAAATATGATGAATAAAGAAATAATTGTCTATCATATTTAACCATTTGTCTAGGGCATCTGCATCTATCTGACCTTCAAATACGGGAATATCAAAATTAACATGTACATTGAAAGGAGAGGTGCTTCCAAAGTGGTTGTTTGATGAAGATGTGTCTATTGCTATTGGTAGGCATTGAAGGATGTGGGAAAAATTCTCCATCATTTCGTCCCTCTGTCGCGTGAGAGATTGCTCAAGCAATAGATTTATAGGATCGTTTGCTCCATCATTTTTATTTTCATCCACCATGGAGGGTTTCTTGGGTATGCGAGAGCGATTGTATTCAAGAGAGACAAGCTCAAGTCCCAACTTTCTATACTCGAACCTCGTCAGGGATATGCACTGAAAAAACGATCAAGAGCATCCTACTCTGATACCACCGATCCAAATTATTTTTGGCAAGAAATGAGAGTGGAGATATAATAAAGAAATGCATAGAGACATCGTAGATATTCAATAATATAAAAGAAATGTATCAGAGATGAAACCATCAATAGATATATACTGTGATACACGATTTCTATTAATGAAAGAAATGTATAGAGACTGTAAAAATACAGAGTGAAAGACTCGCTAGAATGGTGGTAGCTTATCTCTGAGAAGAGATGTGACACCTACTCGCATTCGCAAGAAGATGATTACAATGAGGCTCTGAAGGCCTTTTTACAATAAAAAGGAATGCCAAAAACCCTAGATATCCAAAAACCTAACCCTAGGAGATGAAGCGCCAAAATTCACATGGGCCCCGTATAGGTAAGTTAGTACATCAACTTCCCAGGGTCGTAACTTTTGCATACGATATCCATTTTAGGTGCATGATAGCCCATTGGAAAAGTATCATCGAGGAGATTCATTTTGGGGGAAATATAAAAGGAACTTCTATATTGCTCCCTGTTTTCCCAAAAACGTCGTTTAGGGCCTCAAAAATGGCCCTGAAAGTTAAAAACTACTAAAAATAGTAAATTACCAAAATTGCCAGAAAACTATTTTGAGCCAGTTGGAAAAGGTGGGTGGCCACTGATATCCACCTAGATCACATGCTCACATTTCATGTCAAGTATTTCTTTGTTGAAGGAACTTAATTGTGGCAGCACACCATCTTGAATGGTTTCATTAATGAAATAAAATAGAGCTATGTTCCACACATAGCATTAGTTAATAGTTTGAATTGATTACAAGATATGCATCCATCTTGAATTCATTTGGTTTATGATTTTGCATTCTATATAGTCCTATTTCCATCCCACAAGTGAAAAATATATATTTTCTCAGAGTTATAAAAATGAGACAGTGGTTTGGTTTTACACTTAGTTTGTGAATTTGCAATATGTATAGAAATAACAAATTTGATTGTGATGTACCTAGTTCACATTGTTTATAGTCCTTGAAGTTTTATGTGCAAAGAGTGGATTAGTCTGTAGTTTTGTTATTTTTTTCCCAACCTTTTAATTGATTGTATATTGAAGTGTGTTTCCTTCAAACATTTAATGAGTCCCATGTGTTGAGATAAGTGACAAGAATCTATTTGAGTCATACTTGCACAGAGGCTAGATATTTGAATGCAGAAGTGCAGAGCCACCTTAGAAGCTTGTCCCGTCTTAACACATACAAATAAGGATTCGTTGTTAATCTCATAGACACCATACAAGTGTTGCTTCCTAAACTGATAAATCCAATGTTAGATCTGTAAATCATAAAGAAAGTTTTGAGTAACCTGTTGCTGACCAATTTTGGACATTAGTTTAAGTGACATTTCGTTGCCATTCTTAGTAATAGATTTCATTTATGTATGAACATAAAATAATTATTTTGAACTTGAATCCACCCTCTTCATCGATAGAATGAACACTTAAATTGTAAAAATGAAATACTGCATCCTGAGCCTCCACTTGAATTTGAATTCACATTGCTTTTATTTAATTTTCCATAGTCACTACAGGAAACAATCATTGAAGGATTAGGATATTAGTTAGCTACTCTCGCAAAGTTGCATGAATGTATGTACGAAAGATTGCAACTCAGAGCCTTTATAGCACTCATTGTCCCTCATCCCAATGATACATTCCTTGTGGTTGCTTTTTATCGCTTTTCCTTGTTTTGCTTTATTTGCATGATTTTTCTTATAGCTGTCAATATTAGGATAATTAGCCTTTGATCCTACATTTCCTGTGCTTGCACCTCTAAGTCTATGAACCCCTGGGTTGACATTAAAATGTAACAAAAATTATCACATATAATTTGCCCAACAATTCTCACAGCTAGGAGAGGACCGAATTGTTTGGGAGTATGCCAATGACTAGCTAAGGTTCCCAACTCCACAACTCACGCTTTCTCCATATACTCTAAGTGAAAGGGAAAAATCTTCTCTTTTATTATAAAATTTGGATACGGGGGTGGCCCCTTTTTACAATATAATGTGATTTCCCCCTTTAATCACTTATTACATTAGAATATAACCTTTAATATGTCTTTTCGAAATTGCCATGTTTTACTTATCTTGATTTTTTCGAATCCATGTAAACTTTTCTGGATTGAAGAATTCTAACACATGGGATTTGTTCGAAATGAGCTTTGCTTCATCTCTAGTCTCATATTTTCCTTTACATTCCATGGAATGATTGTATACTGTCACATGGCCCCATAAATGTGCTTGCATCACCCTTCAACATCATATTTTTGTTTATAAACCTTCCTTTTGCCAAAATTTTTATGTGGCATGCCAAGTACACATGATGATGGTCATTTTGAGCCCTTGTTGCATTTTTCGTCAAGGGACCCTATGCATTGGGATCCGTGAACTGTCATGTTGAGAATTTTAAATGAATGTTGCACCATGGCCAAGAAGATGCATACAAACTCGATAAAACATGACCATGTTGGAAAGATATAGGTGTGCATAAAACCATGGGCATAACAAATCTGACATAGTGTGATCGCCCCTACAAAATCAATGGGTCTCGTAAACCATGTATCCCATTAGATCCATCTCAAAGCCTCCACTCATACCTAGGATGAAAATAATTGAGTGTGGGGACTAGAAGAACCAGGCTTGGCCGACGGTCAAAGGCTTAGGATACCATATACATAACCATCCACATGGTCTAGAAGGATTTAGACTCACATCATCTCGGACTTACGATGGTGTTTCCATGAAAAAAAATATAGGGTAACCTCCTAGAAGGTAATAGGACCCATACCTTTGAATATGGCACTGTTGAGGTCAAAACGAGACCTTGATTATCTAAGTTCAATCCCTTGAAAAAAATTCAACAAGACTTAAAGACACAACTCTCAATATGACAACCATTGCATATAGAGTTCTTTTGTATTCATATCTTTCCAAATATAAGTAGGTCTATTGAATAGAGAAAAGTGACATTATGAGCTCCTTAGGTTCAGCAATGAAGAAGTCTATGAAAGTCTTCTAGGAATCCCTTATATAGACCAAGGAAGGGAATAGCACCAACACTTCCAAGAAATCTTTAGTATATTAATTTTCTATTTAGAGCAGCCCAAACCTTAGTCAAAAGACAATCCTCAAGAAATATTGCTACAAAATGAACAAAAAGACAGCTTTGAATTTTGAAAAGTGTGAAAAAACATAGGAAACCTAGGAGATGAYCGAAAACCCTAAATCTACATCTCTTAGGATGATGCCTCTAGCCAAAAATCTTCAAATCACCTATAAATAAAATAAAACCGACAACCCTAGTTCTGCAGTCACAAAAARGTGATTCCATAGGTAAAAATATCCAAACAATTATTGAAACTAGAAACCCTATTTCCGTAGTCACAAAAACATGATGCCACTTAGTGAAAATTCCCCAAATAGTTGTTGAAAACACATATCTAGAAACTATAGTTTGACGGTCACAAAAAAGTGATATCACTGGCCAAACATTTCCAAAATGTTTTTGAAAGAACAAATCTAGAAACCATAAAGTTCGGCGCACCAATATATGGACAAAATATATGTAATTAGTGCATAAAACATTCTTCGATAGCCCTAAAAATGTCTTTTCCAGCCCACAATAAACCATGGGAAAAAAATCCCTAATATTCCTTTGATTTAGTTCTCTTTTGGACACCAAAATTTGATCACAACAACATGAACAGACAAGAAGAAACCCTAACAGTAGATAGAAAAGGGTTCATACATGCTCTGATACCATGTTGAAATCACAAAAAAAAGGGGGGATCAAATGGAACCAAACACCTGCACTAAAAAAATAAAACTAGCACTAAAGAAGTGTGATAGGGATAAACCAAAAGTGCGTAAAGAGATAAAAATGTCCAAATATCACTGCACTACACATGAGATGCAGAAACACACATTAAAGAGAAAATATGCCAACCACGAGAGAGCGTCAAAGTTGTAGTATAGGCTTAAAACACTTGTATTAGAGAACCTTCGCTTAATGATCAATAGATGATTTACAAATAAAGTTTTAGTTATGTATTTATATACAACTCAAATAGGGCATCCTCCTAAGAGGGTTTATGGGTTCACATAATTACGATGCACTCCCCAAAAGGATTATTGAGCCTACATATCATAGTAGGTTGGCCTTAACCGTAACCTAGTAATATAATAAATTATCACATGAGTGACCCAATAAGAGTTGGTTGTATCCAAATGTGAGGATTACACCATGCTCAACAAATAATGGTCATTACAAACACTGTACATACCATAATGTTTGGCCTTAGGAAAAATGAGTAGAACTATTGAGCTCAATATAATCAGTTTTCTTGACATGCACTTATATTGGATTTCTTTCAAACGCGTTATTTTCCATGCTTGTTTGAGCTTCAGATAAAAACAATATGTTGCGTTGATGCAATGAAGTTAAAGGCTCCTTCAACATCATAAAAATGTGAACTCCAATAACTAGATTTATAGATATCACTGCTAGAGATCCACTCAAAATAATATGCCAAAAGGATGGCAAGCTACCACTAGTTTGAAACATTGATTCAGCATGCTATAAATACTAGTGTTCCACGGGGACACTTCCTCCATGTTTCCCATGCTCTCGGGACAAGGGAGGCACCTGGGGAGTCATTCCCCATGTCCATTTTTTGGGGAGACATGGGGACATGCAGGGGTACACGAATCCCTAGGGTGGGGGGGCAAGTTTCCCTAAAAAGGGTGTGTGTGAGAATCCCCCTTGAAAATGGGGGATTTTGGATGCCCACCCCTCCACCCCTGAATTTTGGCCTAATAAGGCTTAAAATAAAAATAAAAATTGGAAAACAAAAAATTAAAATTAAAAAGCAAAGATATAAAAAAAAACAATTTATGAACTTAAAAGTTAAACCTAACTCGTTTTTATATCCTATGGCATATATCTATAATATAACTCTAAATTTATCAATGTTATCATAGCCTGTGCGTGAAGATTAAGCCACCCATTCGGGCCATTCAAGCCATAAATCGTGCGTGAGGATTAATCCTCTCATTTGAGCCATTCAATCCAAATGTGAGACGAAGCATTCGAGCCCACCGTGATCAAGCCAGTCATGAGAGGAAGCATTTGAGCCCACCGTGAGAGTAATTTGTCGACATGAGAGCATTCACATTGAGCCAATCAAGCTTTCCAGGTTCCTTAGTTTCCAATCAAACTTTCGTAGTCATCGAGTGACTTGTTGTTCAATGTTTTATTGTCTTATAAGCTTTAGCTACCCAACAATTGGAGTGATTGGAGCATTGGAGCAACAATTGGAGTCCTTATTAGCATTGGAGCAGTGATTGGAGCATTCTACATTTCCATTCAACATATTTCTTCTTCTAGTAGTGGGTAGGTAGGGTTTTTTTTTTCGGTTGTTTTTTAATTTTTGAGAGGTATTTTTCTAGTTTTTATCTTCATTTTTCATTTTTACCCTTCAAACTAAGCATTTGGGTATGTAGTTGACCATATAAAATAAAAAAAATTAATGAATAGCTCTTGCTACATGTTGCCATAAATTAAAAACTTGCACATAAAAATTAAAAAACAACAACATGAGTGATTACAGTGACAATGGCAATGACACTGATAGTGATTACAATACCCCAACAAAGGGTCATGTTCGGAGTGGGACACAGGTTGAAAGTGGGACTGGGAACACCTCATCATCATTGAATGAAACCCAATACAATGATTTATCTCCACCAAAGGTATTGGCAAATTATCCAAAGGGGACATTAAATCCAAGAAAACCACTTTTTCTATATGCCACCAACCAACTGAAAACCAAGAGGAAAAAGAGGTGGGATGTGCAAATGGACATGCAATATTTGTGGCCTTCCTTGGATTGGGAGTTATAGTCTAGTTAAGATGCACCTTTTGGGCATAGGTGGAAAAGGGGTTACAATATGTACAACATTAATCATGATGGAAAGATCCGAGTTGTTGAGGATAGAAATGGAAACATATGAAAAAGGCACCTTCTCTAGTCAAAATGTCATGCGTGAAGCTTATGAGAATGTGGAAGAAACTACAAGATCCAAAAGGAAAGAAATCATCCATGGGCCTTATGCCTCCACCATATCCTATTGATAGTGGGATATCTTCATCCAAACATAAGGGTTCACGTTCTTGTGCAATGGGACCAACTATTGTAGGAATGTACAATAAGTTGAACCATGATGATACAGATGATGCCATTCGCAAATTTCTTTTTTCCAATGGTATTCATTTCCATGTTAGTCACTCTCCTTGTCACTCTCCTCATTATAAGGAGATGGTCAAGGCAATTGCAATAACATGACTCCCATATGTGCCCCCAAGTGAACATAAGTTGAGGATTGTGATCTTAGAAAGACAAGTGTCCAATATCACTATGCATAAAGAGTGGATGAGAAAAACATGGTTGAGGAAGGTTATTCTATTGCTATGGATGGGTGGATAGACATTGCCAAATGTCCACTCATCAAAATCATAGTTACATGCAGAGAGAGAATTTTCTTTCTTAGAGCTATTAATTGTTCTAGAAAGTGCAAAGACACAACTTTCCAATTTGAGCTTCTTCGAGATGCTATACAGGAGGTTGGTCCCATAAGTGTTGTATAGGTTGTGATAGATGCAATAGCAGTGTGCAGATCAGATAGGTTGCTGATTCAGAGTAAATACATGCATATTTTATGGACCCCTTGTTGTGTGCATTCACTCAACAATGCACTGAAAGACATTGGAAAAACTGAGTGGGTATCCAGCTTGGTGACAACTGCGAGAAATCTGCAAATGTTTATCTCCAACCACCACACCTCCTTAACCGTGTATAGGTCTCACTCAAGGAAGGAATTCCTCAAGCCCATAGAGACTAGATATGCTAGCCATTTTCTATTATTGGAGAGGTTGGAGGTGCAATCGGCATTGCAAGCCATGGTTGTGACACAACAATGGAGTAGGTGGGCATAATCGAAAACAAACGAGGGAAACAAAATCAATGTTCAAAGATTGGATAATGATTTGTGGACAGATTGTGGTTATTTGGTATCACTCTTATGCCCTATAGTTGAGGTCATTTTCTACACTAACACAAATTCTCCTACTCTTGGAGAAATCTATGAGACTTTTGATAGCATGTTGGGTCAATTGAAGGTAGCCATTCGTGAGAAAGATCCTTCCTTAAAGTTCTATACGACCCAAATTCGACCCATTATTCAATGTAGGTGGGATCAAATGAACACACCTTTTCACATGGAACGTATGCATTCAACACAAAATGGTATGTGGTAAGGCCTAGTAGAATTCTTCTCGTTGAGGATCCAGAGGTCAAGAAGGGATTTCGAGCTACCATTACAAACATGTACAGTGCATAAGAGGGGAGAACAATTAGGAGATAGTGGATGCAATTTGCAAGTTTCAATGGTCCCTTCAACAAACCTGATGCAGGGGGAGATCACAATGACTTAGGCCAGGATGACCCCATTGTTGGTGGACCATGCATGGGGATGATGCACTATGTGAAGCTAGTTGCATCGCATAGTGCCCTAAGTTTTGCGCATAGGAAGACACCAGAGTAACAGAGGGGACCTGTGACACGATGGGATGTGGATCCAGAAGATGGTGCACAGATAGATGAGGAGGATGAACCAGATGAGTTGCAACATGATTTGGTTGGTGTGCCATTGGTTACTCATGAGAGTGACTATGACTCAAAGACAGATAGTGACATTCCCTTTGATGGTCCTAATGACTTCATGCAACAGATGGATGTATATGACCGGTCAATGAGATTGACCCCATGATGCTCATTTTATTTTCAATGTTCATTGTCCATTGTTAATTTTCAATTTTGACTTTTGAGTCTCGACTCTAAACATTGATGACCT
>JASDQU010099965.1:75039-122102 GCA_032191745.1 Picea mariana | reverse complement strand
TTACAACATACCTGCCCTCACAAGTGAGGAATCGTTGAAGACTAGCAAGCATTGGATGATACTCTTCCTTGATATAGTTCCTAGGAATCCCCTTTTTCCAATCAGGGTGTTCATGGTCTTCTTTCAGAAATCGTTGACACATTTCCTTGTTGATTCCTACTCCTTTGAAATACTTGGCTCCTCTGTTAGATAATCCCGTGGCTTCCCTTAAAGTTGCTTCATTGATTGTTAGTTGCAGATTGCCTATGTGCGCAATCTCTCCATCATAACCCTGAATAAATGCATGAGATACCTTCTCATGACAACCTGTGAATTTCTCCAAAAATGGCATCCATCCCACTCTAGCATACTTCTCTCTACACAATTGGAACTTCTCAGTCTCTCTATAAATCTGGAAGACCGGTTCATGTCTACTTACAACCATCTTTATAAACTGCGAGTGAAAATTAGGCTGTAGTGTAAATATTTAGTCATCTTATGAGGGTAAGGGTTTGGTACTAGAGATCGTAGGGAGAAGTAATATCAGATATGGAGAAAGTTTGGTAACAACAAAAACAATATGGTGATGGCATCTCTAATTCGAACAGTGAGTTTAAGTAAAAATGCCGCAAATGAAAATTAAGACAAGATGAGGCTCATCTGGATGGCTTCGCCACCCAGATAAGCCATTTCATTTCTTCTTGTTAGTGCAATGATGGGGACATAACTTTGGGTGTCGAAGCATCATTKTTGTTTRGGAGAGGTGATTGGACTTCTGAGCGGTGAATTTGATGTTGAATCATGGCTTATGACACAAGATACGTTCATGATTGCTTAAGGATAAGGATGAAGCACGTTCGTGGCTCATCATTACTAGACATGCTCCATATTCACACTTTTGATGTGAKTTTGCCTTCAATCATTTTCAGGTGCTTATGTGATGAGAGGAGTGATTAAGGTTAAGCATATGGGTATGAGGGAAGTAAAATTTAGGTGCATGGTTTTAACACTAAGGTCATAAGATCTAGTATACATTTTCACTCCTATTGTAGTTTTATAAGCAAAGGAAAATAGATAATACCATGTTACCTTTAATTTTACCATTGTATAATCAATACCCATAGCATATGCGATTTCCTTTGTATTTGAATCTTGTAGATTGTCAGAGTTCATCTTTCTTTAGGGTGGAGTTTTCTGGAAGCTTGGTATTGGAATTTCCTGTACTTCATGAAACTTCTTTATTCTGTGCTTATCTTCTTTTGTGTCTGGTTCTGCAGGGTTGTAGGGTGAACATGTTGGTTTCTGAAGATGAGATGTGAGTTTGAAAAAGAGTTATGAAGGATCTCTTTGACCCTCCCCCATGCAAAGGATGTTGCATATTCTTATGCAAGAGGATTCAACACTCTGTATCATAATGGAGAAAAGACGATAAGAGAAAAGAAACCAAATCAAATTCCAAAAGTAAATTTATCACCTAGCATATGATCACATGCCTAAAAAACCTGAAATTGCCTTTCTTTTGATGACTTATTAACAAGGGTAGCATTCAACAGTGAAAACAGGGAGGTTTTTATATTTTTTCCAGAAGAACAGATCCAACCTAACTTGCTTCAGAGATTTATTATCATTAGATGTTATGGATAAATTTCACAATATAAGTAGATAAGACTCCCTAGTTAGGGCTCCACTCTTAAGAAGTTTCCTTCTTAGGTAATGTAGGATTTAGATGTCAGACCGGGAAAGTTGACTTATGGTAATTCTCAAATGGACATTTGCTTCTAGTAATTGTCTTGTCTATTAATCTGGAGTTTGTATCTCATAAATGTCAACAATGACCTTTGCTTGTAGATTTCATTTTTTTAGATGACAAAAGTGAATTTTTCAATCAGACAAGTATAGATGAGACATTTCTCAACTAGAACCCACTGCCAGCAAGCCTGTTCAGTACTCCGGTGGGGTAGTTGTGATAATTAGTGAGAGACATCCCTTCCCCAGGAAGAATGCCCCATTGCCAATAGGCCTGTTCAGTACCCTATTGGGTTTGCCTAGTCATACCACAGACTGGTACCCGCTGCTAGAAGACTTGTTCAGTATCCCGGCGGGTTAGTCTCTTAAACCCTTTTTCCATCAGAGGCTTCTTTTCCATAGTCACCTATTTTGATTTTTATTAAAGAGTGACTTTGCATGGTGACAGGGGAGGCTCGTCTGAAAACCTTTTTACAGGGTGGGATGGTATTGGGTTGGAAGGTATATTCTCTTATTTGGATGTCTTTAAAGATTTGTCTGAAGGAAAAATAAACTTATGTATTGCACATTAGATCCAGATGTATAATTTTGTCAGAGTTTGTCCATAAGAGAATGACCTAAAGTTACCTTAGGGTACTGATACATCCTCTTCCATAAAAAAATTCCTAGTGTGCCCATGACAGAGAGTGTTCATAAACTCATATGTTACTCTTTAGAAAAGATAATCCAATGAATACTATTGAAGTCTATTTAGGGTGAGATAATTACTTGTAGGGTAATATAGTTTTTATCCCTTTAATCATGCTGAAATACTGGATAAAGGCAACCTCTAGACTTTGAGGCAGATTAAGCATGGTTCTTTTAACAATCATAGGTAAAGATTATGTCTTATTTGTCAAGCAATAGAACCAAAAGAAACTAAAATACCTTTTAGCTAGCAACAGAACCAAAAGAAATTAAAAATTATTCCTTTTAGCTAGCAACAGAACTAAAAGAAATTAAAAATTCTTCATTTTAGCAACAAAACCAAAATAAATTAAAGATACTTCCCTTTAGTCAGGAACATAACCAAAAGAAATTATTTCTTCATAAGGGTTGCCATTTGATGCTGCATTCGGCTTCTTGGTTCTAGCTTAAGTGGTTGATGCATGGCTTCATACTTCATATTAATTGACATAAGCTTTTGAAATATGCGTACCATTCCTTGTCAATTAGGTGATGTGTCCTGATAGTACTATATAAGGACAGACTTCTGGTACTCGACCAGCATAGGACTGCTGGTACCGGACCAGAACATGATTTCTGGTACCGGAGTAGAACAAAGTATTGTTGATGCCTACAAACTGATGTTTAACAATTTCTTGAAGGATCAAATAAATTATAGAAATCTACTTAAAAAGATAAAATGCGAAAGTAAAACAAAAGGAGGTAAGAATCCCTTGTTACCTTCAGCTTATTAACAAAACAAAATCCACACCTTAGTACAAAGGTTTAAAAATAAACCAATCAATCAATGTGGATCAATAGGAAGGTCTCCTTCCTTATTGATCACCTGCATATCTTCATTTTGTAGTATACGAGTCAAAAATTCCTCTTTTGATAGGGGTTTGTTATAAATTCTCAACCTATGACCATTCACAAGTAGTGGTGTCTGTTGTTCATCAATTTTATTTATCCTGATTGAACCATTATCATAGACAGTGTCAATTTCGTAAGGTCCCATCCAACGAGTAGTTAACTCACCTTTGAAGTTCTTGAATCTATTTTCATACAACAGGGCCCAATCTCCTTGTTGAAATTTTTTCTTTTTGAGATACTTGTCATGCCATTTTGTTCTCTACTCTTGAATGAGGGTGGTTCTTTGAAGTGCTTCCTGCTCGATTTTGTCCAACACATAAAGCTTCAAGATTCTTTGTTGCAGGGATTCATCCAAGTTCATGCCAACTTGTATTGCAATCCTGAAGGTTTTGATCTAGAATTCTATGGGGAGAAGTACCTACTTCCCATACACCAAATCGTAGGGTGTATGTCTTGTTGTATTCCTCCAGGTGATTCTATAAGCCCATAAGGCTTCTAGTAATCTGCCAGCCCAATCCTTGTGGTGTAGATGTACTGTTTTGGTAAGAATGGACTCAATAACTTTGTTGGTAGATTCTACTTGTCCATTTGCCTGTGGATGGTAGGGTGTAGATTTCCTGTGTTTAATTTGGTACTATTCTGTAATAGCTTTGACTAGGTTAGAGGTAAATTAAGTTCCTTGATCAGTCACAATTTCTCGAGGTACACCAAATCTAGTAAAGATATCATTAAAAAGGAAATCTACCATTGATTGTTCACTTGCAGCTGGTAAATCTTTTGCTTCAACCCACTTAGTCACATAGTCAGTACATACAAGTATGTACTTCTTATTTTTAGATGTAGGGTTAATGGTCCCTACAAAATCTAATGCCTATTTCTCGAAAGGCTCAATGACTACCTGGGCTTGAAGTGGCATTTGGTCTCGTGCAGTAGGCTTACCCATTCGTTGGCATTCATCACAATTGGATACATAGGTTTTGGCATCTTTGAAAATATGAAGCTAATAATAACCAGATTGTAGAACTTCATAAGTGGTCCTCTTGTTTGCGAAGTGTCCGCCGCAAGGACCATCATGGAAGGCTTGCAAAATATCATGAATTTCATCTTCCCTTACACATCTCCTGATTACCAAATCTGGTCCTGTTTTGTAGAGACAATCATCGTGCCACATGTAGTTTGCACTTAGCTGAATTACTTTCTTTTTTTCTCTAGGAGACAATTTCTGAGGCATCTTCCCTGTCACAAGATAGTTAGCTACATCTGCATAACAAGGAGAATGTAGAAATAGAAAACAAATTTTCATAAGGAAAGTTATCTTCTACTGGTGCGTTATCTCCCAGATGAATCATTCTAGATAAGAAATAAGCCACAAKATTATCCTTACCAGGTCTATCAATACTGTTGATATTGAACTCTTGTCATAATAATAACCATCTTGTAACTCTAGGATTTTTTACAAGTTTGTTCATTAAGAATTTGATGTTTGAATGATCAGTGTGTACAAAAGCTTGATATCCTGTAATATAGTGTCTAAATTTATTGATAGCATGGACCACAACTAGCAATTATTTTTCTATGATCATATAATTAACTTCAATTGAAGACAGATTTTTACTGACAAAGTAAATAGCATAAGGCATTTGATTTTCCCTTTGTCCAAGAACTGCCCCAGGGGCTGTGTCTGAGGCATCGGTACAGATATGAAAAGGAAGGGACCAATTTGGTTCTCTTAATATAGGGGTGGTTGACAATTTTTGTTTTATAATCTCAAAAGATATTTGGCATTCATCATCCCACTTAAATTCAGCTTCTTTAGATAATAACTTGAATAAAGGGGTAGCTAGGCTTGTAAAATTCGGAATGAATCTTCTATAGTAGCCAGCATGTCCTAAAAAGTTGTGAACTTCCTTTTGTGAGGAAGGTATTCTAATTTGTGTGATAATATGAATGTTTTTTGGATCAACTCTCATTCCAGAACCAGAGATGTGATGTCCCAAAACAATACCTTCAGTGAACATCATCTTTGACTTTTCATTACTTAGGGAAAGATTAGTTTCCTTACACCTAATCAAGACTTATTGTAGACTGATCAAATCTTCCTGGAAGTCTTTTCCATGGACTGTAAAGTCAACCATGTAGACTTACATGCAATCATTGGTCAGTTAGAGAAAATGGCTAGGAAAATCCTTTGAAAAGTGGCTGGGGCATTGCAATGTCCAAAAGGAAGAACCCTATAATCATAGGTTCCCCATGGGCAGGTGAAAGTGGTCTTCTCCTGGTCTTCAGGTGCTATTTGTATTTGGCTATAACCACTAAACCCATCTAGGAACGAAAAATACTTCTTTCCGAACAAGGTATCCAACACCTGATCAATAAATGGCAAGAGAAAATAATCCCTATGGGTGGATCTGCTCAACTCCCTGAAGTCTACACATATTCTCCACTTACCATTTTTCTTGGGAACTATGACAAGTGGAGACACCCATTGACTATCTGAAATGGGGTATATGAGATTGGCTTGAAGGCATTTTTGCAATTCCTCTTTTACAATATCCTTAAGGGATGGATTCATCCTTCGCTGAGGCTGTCTAACTAGTCTGATTTGGTCATTAGTGTAGATATGATGTGTGCATGTGTCAGGGTGAATTCCTTTCATGTCTGCATAATCCCATGCAAAGGCATCAAATTGTCTTTGGAGCATTTCAATTACTTGTGTCTTTTGTTCTGGTTCCAAAATAGAGTTGATATACAAAGGTTTTCCTTGGCTAATCTCAACAAGTTCAGTACTTTCTTCCTTCTCTGAGGGAGATGGTAATAAAGTATATAATTGAGTGGTATCAGGGTGCCAAGTATGTTTAAATTCTGAACTAAAAATGTGTGACAACTCTGCAAAAGAACTCGGATATTCAATACAATTTGTATCAGCCAAAAATAAACTTAAGACTTGTTCATCCAATTGTTCTTGCATTCCTCTTACCTGTTCAAGTGTTAACAGGGGTCTGATGCAATCTTCTTCTCCATAAGGTTTTTCTAACCACACAGATATCTTCTGTGTCGGTTGGGCAAGAGGAAAGAGGACAAGCTTTTGGCTATGTGTGCCATTGGATATAGTCATCTCACCAGACTAACAACTGATAAAGGCATTTGTTGTGTCCAGCCAAGGATGGCCAAGAACCATAGGGTGTCCTAGTTTGGAGGATGATTTAGAGTAGATGAATAGAAAGTCTATTGGATATTCCCAAGAAGCTAGAGTGTCTGTGACATCATATAGACTTCCTGCAGGGCTAATGACTGACTTATCTGCCAACTCTATCATGGTTTGGGTTGGTCTTAACTAGTTGATTTGGATGTTTTGCATAGTTTCAAAAGGCATTACATTAATTGCTGCACCCAAATCAATGAGTGGGTTTGGTAAAGAAATACCATTAATTTCATCAGTGAATATTGGGTTCCCGGGGTCATTATATTTGTATGGAATTTCATAAATAAATTCAGTTAATTGCCCCACCACCTGAACAAGGGGAGGTTCCTTCTTCTTCCTTCTTGGTTTCTTAAGGAAAAGATCCCTTATGATTTTGGCATATATGGGGATATCCTTAATGGCTTGCAGCAGAGGTATTTTTATACATACATTTCGTAATTCATCCATTATATCTTTGTGCAAGCGTGGGTTAGGTTTCTTCACTAATAGTCTTTCGGGGTAGGGTGGAAGATTAACTTGTTGAGGTACTCGTATAGACTGAGAAGTGATTGGAATAGGAGGGTAAGTTTCTTCTTCTACAGGGGTGGTTTGAGTGTTTTCTTTCTCAGAATGATTATCATTTTCTTCCTGAATTATTACTCCAGGATTTGATTGATTTATAGTTTTCCCTGATTGTAGTTGAATTTCATAGGTGGGAAAGGTTTGAACTTCTGTATTCTACACAAGGTGGGTGGGTCGATTATTGGGGTTAGGGATTGGCTGGGCAGGGATTGTTGTTGGTCTTAGAGGGTTGTGGGGATCTTGGTTTTGTGGTTGTTGATTGGAATTTATAGGTACTTGCTATTGCTGGTTAGGGTTCAAGGGGGTTGTAAATTGTTGTTGTATAGGAGGTGGGAGTAAAGCTTGCATCTGKGGTGGGTTAAATCCAGGTAGTAATTGAGAAATTTTTGCAGGATACTATGTATATTTAGGGTAAGAGGGATTCCCATACACATGCCCCCTCCAACCTTGTTGCCAAGGTTGAGTTTGAGCTTGTTGAGGTGTCCATTGTGGATAGGTCATTGGGGGAGGACCCCATTGTTGTTGTTGATACTGTGCATTAGAGTCATAAAATGCATTGGGGTTTTGTGCTATCCAAGGTCTTCTGGAAGGGTGTGATTGTTCTTGTGAGACTCCTCCTCCCCTATACATGGCTTGTAGTTCAAGAAAATTTGGACACTCATATGTGGGGTGCTCTAGTGTACAAAGGCCACAGATTTATATGACATTTAATGGACATTCTTTCTCACCATGCTTCTTTCGGCATATAGGACAGAAGATTACTAAAACAATCTCTTCTTCTTGTTTCTTTTTCTGTTTTAGGGTATCTAACTGGTTACTGATTGTGCTCAAGATGTTTGTTTTAAAGTTCTCTAATAAGTTTCCTAACTCAATTCTGGTGACAGTTCCTAATCTTTGTCTTGTATTTCTGCTAAAGGAATCTCTTGTTGCTTTGAATGTTTTACCTTGTCCTCTTGAGTATCTTCTACAGTATTCTACAATCTCCACAAAAGGATTTTGGTGCAGATCTCATGAACTTAACAAATTTAAAACTTCTATGAAGTCATCTCTAATACCCTTAAAAAATACGGTTCTTACTACAGCTGGGTCTGTGGTGAATAATTTTGATTTCTGGTAGTTGTATAAGAACCTTTCTAAGTAGTCTTCAGGGCTTTCTTCTTCTATTTGCTGCATTTTAAAAATGTCATTTTTAGCATTATCCATACAATAGTCTTGGTATTTTCGTAAAAATGTGTCTTTCATCTTATCCCAAGAGAGGATTGTATTTTCTCCTAAGCTCATGAACCATCTTAAGGCTGAATCCTTCATTGTAGCAGAAAAGAGCTTAAGTTTTTGGGCATCGTCTGAGTAGTTATAGCTTCTATATAATATGTCAAACTCGAATAAGAATAATTCTGGATCTTCAGTTGACATACTTTTAAAAGTGGGTAACAATGATAGTGGGATGTTTTTCATGCTGATGTTTCTAGAAATATCCAAGATTGGAAACCCAAAGGTCTCAGTCTCAGTGGATGCATTTCCTTCTTCTTCTACCATTCCACTGATAGATGGTTCAGAAACTAGATTTTGTGTGTCTCCTAAAAGTTCAGCAGATTCATGTTCTGCCTGCCCCAATATTGATTCTTCCATTTTAGGTTCTTCTTCTGGAGCCTCGTTGGCTCCCCTTGAACTTTCTCCTAGTGGAATTTTTCCTGCACCCGTGTCAGTTGGATTAGTGGGGGGGGGGTTGTTTTTGAATATTTAGAGCTTACAAATCTACCCTTATTATATCTATATCTATGCATAAAATGGAAATTTGATTCTTGACTGAATTGAAATCCTAATTCTATGTAGAAGGTAAGAAGGAAACCTGGCTTTGGAGAACCCCACTCTAGTGGCCATGTGGCTCTTCACTCACATCTTAAACATTTTCTCCTCCTCCCTCAAGCATCCTTTAAAATCATTCAAAAACTATGCAAACAATCTAAGCTAAAAATCACTTCCTACTGTTTGCAACTCCCCGACAACGACGCCAAAATGTTGTGCTACTTATATGTGTAATATAATGCACTCATTAATTATCAATCAAGGATTCATAATCAATAGATTTAAAATACACCAGTAAGGAAGGTAATTTTAATGTCATGAGTATAGAACTATTCTAGATTATGCATGCTAGAAACAAAACAAACTAGCAAATCAAAACACACTTTGGTTGTCTTTCACAGATAGGCTATCTACTCCATTATGGCACATGAAAGTATGAGATAGAGTTATTTTGATAGATCAACTATGTTATGTGACCTAGAAAACTAACAATGCAATCACACTTCTGAAAGGGAAATAACACATCAATCATCAAGACATAGCATGGGTAGTTCAATAGTCAATATACTGAGTATGTTGTGGTTCACAATGTGTTGTTGTGAACTTCACTAGTTCTCCTTCAAATATGTCTGACTACTGCTGCCAACATTTATGTCTATGAAACGAAATCAAATTCATAAAAACAGAAACAGAGCATATGCAAAAAAAAAAAAGATCTCTAAGCAATCGAAACCTAAACTGAACTATACTGCTATCATCTGAAAAGATCAAAGCTTCAGCTAGTCTAACATTTATACTCTTGAAATCAACTGCTAACAGTAATCTATAAGAATGTTGACCTTTGTTGGGCGGTGGACCCTTGCCGCTTCAACAGGTCAACGACTGGATTCTACAGTAAGCTTTATTTCAATCCACACATTCCTCTTACTCAAATTTCAAAACATAGAATTAAACTATGCTAACAACTCAACTCACATTCATTCATAAATGATCAAGACCTGGAAATAATTGACATCCTTATATTAAACTTCAACTCAAAATTTGTTCTGCAATATGTAACACTGCTTCACATACTGTGTTATGCTAACTCTCTACTACCTCCACCATCCTTTCCATGACTATTTAAACAGTCTTAGTCATGAAACACAAGGAGGTGAATTCTTTAGCAGATCAGTCAATTGTCAAACTTATATATTCAGTTACATATTTTAAGCTTCATCCTCATGACAAGAAGTGTATGAGGATGAAGCAATAAACAAACTAGCTTAACATAACCTTGCTAGAGCTTTGATGATTCAACAAACATCCAACAATTATCTTGGGCACGATTTGGAGCTAAACTTGGTATATTCTGCTTCTTGTATTGGTACCGGATTGTGATAGGTGAGATTCGGTAAATGGTACCGAATCCGAATAGTATGCAAGTGGTTGGTACCAGACTAGAATAGTCTAGGGCCATTGGTACCGGATCGCGATAGTGGATGGTTCGGTACCAGATCTGAATGGAAGGTGCGCTTGGTACTAGATTCAGATAGTGTCAATCTAGTGCATAAGTATTGGATGGCTGAGATGATACAGAAATGTTAGACTCATCTAGAGGTCAAAGGTTATACATGGAAATTTAAAACATTAGTACATGAAACATTTAGTCTCCTAGCTCAATAAACCACAAAATGAATGAATTCAATTATACTTTACCTTATGACCTCATCAATGGTTAATGGTAGTGTTCTTTGTCATTTATTCAAGCTTTCGTAAGCCAAAAAGGTGTAGATGAGGAGTATAATAGGGTAGTGGGGATGTCAATTTAGAGGCTCAACATTCCCCCATGCCAAAACCATTGCATGTCCTCATGCAACTGAAACAACTCAAAATTTTTCAAAATTTGAGACTCCATTCTTTACTTCTACAGATCAATGATGTTGATGGCTGAGGATTCTACTTTCAGCTCCCTTTTTTTGACCCTAATATATTGTAAGAGTCTTAGTATCTTCTTGAGCTTATTAGAAGTCTCTTCATGGTCATCTTGGAGTTGTTGGTTGGTTGCCTTCAGTTGTTCATTTTCCTTTTTGATATACCTGCCCAGTAGTTGGTATTCCTTCACTTCTTGTTTGAGTTCCTGGTTTTGTTTTTCCAGCTCCCCAATCTTTTTCTTCATCTGTTCTTTTGTTAAGGTTCTTGTTGACCCCATTGTTTATTGGATAGATGTATTCTCTTTCCTCAACTTCCTCCCTCATCCCACATAAAGTAATAGTAACTTGTTCCTCAGTCAAGCTAGGGATGTCATCCTGGATTGATAGGTCATCAGAAGGGGAGGTAAGATCTATTGGTTCTTCATGTGTATGAGGAATGACAACTGCTTTTCCTTTCTTTGCCATGCTCCTTGTGGTTCTTTTACAAGGGGGTAATGGATCAGAGGTGCTCACAAGCTTCCTTTTCTTCTTTTCTATTCGTGGAATGGTTACAGGGGATTGTTCTATAGACTCTTCATCTTTATTTTCTTAGTTATTCTTTTCTTTCCTCACAGTTTTTGTCTTATGACCTTTCTCCTCAAGTGTTATTATTGAGGTCTCCTCCACTAATTTGGATTTACCTTTTTATTCTTGAATTTTAAAAATCTTATCAACTATGGAAGTGGGCCTTGCTTGTTTACTAGATTTATCTTTTTGGCTCACTGTTCTAGAGAATGATGGAGTTACCTTATCCTTCTTGCCCTTTTTCTCTTGAGGTTCCTTATCTTTCTCTGGAGCTGACTGGGCTCCCTCTACAGGTTTGTTTTCTATGGGAAGGTGTTGAGTGATGAGGATTTTCCATCTAATCCCTTACTTCCTGATTTCATGTATAACTAACATCTTAATAAGACCTTAATGATAAATGCTAGTCTTCTCGGTTTTGGATAGGGATTTGACACCTCTTACCATCTTGTTCAGACTCATCCATAAAAAATATGGGAAATCAATTTTATGGCATTCTTCAAAGTGTAATATAATCCTAAGATGATATAGGAAGGTTACAACATACCTTCCCTCACAAGTGAGGAATACTTGAAGACGAGCAAGCATTGGATGATACTCTTCCTTGATATAGATCCTAGGAATCCGCTTTTTCCAATCATGGTGTTGATGGTCTTCTTTCATAAATCATTGACACATTTCCTTGTTGATTCCTACTCCTTTTAAATACTTGGCTCCTCTATTAGGTAATCCTATGGCTTCCCTTAAAGTTGCTTCATTGATTGTTAGCTGGAGATTTCCTATGTGTGCAATCTCTCCATCGTAACCCTGAATAAATGCATGAGATACCTTCTCATGACAGCCTGTGAATTTCTCAAAAAATGGCATCCATCCTGCTCTAGCATACTTCTCTCTACACAACTGGAACTCCTCGGTCTCTCTATAAATCTGGAAGACCGGTTCATGTCTACTTACAACCATCTTTATAAACCGTGAGTGAAAATCAGGCTGTAGTGTAAGGATTTAGTCATCTTATGAGGGTAAGGGTTTGGTACCGGAGATCATAGGGAGAAGTAAGATCGGAGATGGAGAAAGTTTGGTAATGGAAAAAAAAATATGGTGATGGCGTCGCTAATTTGAACACTGTGTTTAAGTAAATATGTCGCAAAGGAAAATTAAGACAAGATGAGGCTCATTTGGATGGCTTCGCCACCTAGATAAGCCATTTCATTTCTGCCTGTTAGTGCAATGATGGGGACAGAACGTTGGGTGTTGAAGCATCATTGTTGTTTGGGATAGGTGGTTGGACTTCTAAACGGTGAATTTGATGTTGAATTGTGGCTCATGACATAAGATACGTTCATGATTGCTTAAGGATGAAGCACGCTCGTGGCTCATCATTACTAGACATGCTCCATATTCACACTTTTGATGTGATTTTGCCTTCAATCATTTTCAAGCGCTTATTTGATGAGAGGATTGATTAAGGTTAAGCATATGGGTATGAGGGAAGTGAAATTTAGGTGCATGGTTTTAACACTAAGGTCATAAGATCTAGTGTACATTTTCATGCCTATTATAGTTTTATAAGCAAAGGAAAATAAATAATACCATGTTACCTTTACTTTTACCATTGTATAATCAATACCCATAGCATATGCGATTGCCTTTGTATTTGAATCTTTTTGATTGTCAGAGTTCATCTTTTTTAAGGCTGGATTTTTCTGGAAGCTTGGTATTGTAATTTCCTGTACTTCATGAAACTTCTTTATTCTGTTCTTATCTTCTTTTGTGTCTGGTTCTGTAGGGTTGTAGGGTGAACATGTTGGTTTCTAAAGATGAGATGTGAGTTTGAAAAAGAGTTATGAAGGATCTCTTTGACCCTCCCCCATGCCAAGGATGTTGCATATCCTTATGCAAGAAGATTCAACACTCTGTATCATAATGGAGAAAAGATGATAAGAGAAAAGAAACCAAATCAAATTCCAAAAGTACATTTATCACATAGCATATGATCACATGCCTAAAAAAATTGAAATTCCCTTTCTTTTGATGACATATTAACAAGGGTAGCATTTAGCAGTGACAACAAGGAGGTTTTTATATTTTTTCCAGAAGAATAGATCCAACCTAACTTACTTCAAAGATTTACTATCATTAGATGTTATGGATAAATTTCACAGTATAAGTAGATAAGACTCCGTAGTTAGGGCTCCACTCTTAAGAAGTTTCCTTCTTAGGTAATGTAGGCTATAGATGTCAGACTGGTAAGGTTGACTTAGGGTAGTTCTCAAATGGACATTTGCTTGTAGTAATTGTCTTGTCTGTTAATTTGGAGTTTGTATCTCATAAATGTCAACAGTGACCTTTGCTTGTAGATTTCATTTTTTTAGATGACAAAAGTGAATTTTTCAATCAGACAAGTATAGATGAGACATTTCTCAACCAGAACCCACTGCCAGCAAGCCTGTTCAGTATTCTGGTGGGGTAGTTGTGACAATTAGTGAGAGGCATCCCTTCCCCAGGAAGAATGCCCCATTTCCAACATGCCTGTTTAGTACCCTGATGGGTTTTCCTAGTCATACCACAGATTGGTACCTGCTGCCAAAAGACCTCTTCAGTATCTCGACAGGTTAGTCTCGTAAACCCTTTTTCCATCAGACGCTTCTTGTCCATAGTCACCTATTTCAATTTTTATTAAAGAGTGCCTTTGCATGGTGACAGGGGAGGCTCGTCTCAAAACCTTTTTACAGGCTAGGATGGTATTGTGTTGGAAGGTATATTCTCTTATTTGGATGTCTTTAAAGATTTGTCTGAAGCAAAAATAAACTTATGTATTGCACATTAGATCCAGATGTATAATTTTGTCTGAGTTTGTCCATAAGAGAATGACCTAAAGTTACCTGAGGGTACTGATACATCCTCTTCCATTAAATTTTTCCTAGTGTGCCCATGACAGAGAGTGTTCATATACTCATATGTTACTCTTTAGAAAAGATAATCCAATGAATACTATTGAAGTCTAGTTAGGGTGAGATAGTTACTTGTAGGCTAGTATAGTTTTTATCCCTTTAATCATGCTGAAATACTAGATAAAGGCAACCTCTAGACTTTGAAGCAGATTAAGAATGGTTCTTTTAACAATCATAGGTAAAGATTATGTCTTCTTTGTCAAGCAACATAACCAAAAGAAATTAAAATACCTTTTAGCTAGCAACAGAACCAAAAGAAATTAAAAATTCTTGCTTTTAGGTAGCAACAGAGCCAAAAGAAATTAAAAATTCTTCCTTTTAGCAACAGAACCAGAATAAATTAAAGATACTTCCCTTTAGTCACCAACATAACCAAAAGAAACTATTGCTTCATAAGGGCTTCCATTTGATGCTGCATTCGACCTCTTGGTTCCATCTTAAGTGGTCGTTGCATGGCTTCATACTTCATATTAATTGACATAAGCTTTTGAAATATCCATAGCATTCCTTGTCAATTAGGTAATGTCTCCTGATAGTACCGTATCAGGACAGACTTCTTGTACCGGACCAACATAGGACTGCTGGTACCAAACCAGAACAGGATTTCTGGTACTGGAGTAGAACAGAGTATTGTTGATGCCTACAAACTAATGTTTAGCAAGTTCTTGAAGGATCAAATAAATTATAGAAATCTACTTAAAAAGATAAAATGTAAAAGTAAAACAAAAGGAGGTAAGAATCCCTTGTTACCTTCATCTTATTAACAAAACACAATCCACACCTTAATACAAAAGTTTAAAAATAAACCAATCAATCAATATGGATCAGTAGGAAGGTCTCCTTCCTTACTGATCACCTACATATCTAAATTTTGTAGTATACGAGTCAAATATTCCTCTTTTGATAGGGGTTTGTTATAAATTCTCAACCGGTGACCATTCACAAGTAGTGGCATCTGTTGTTAGTCAATTGTCTTTATCCTGATTGAACCATTATCATAGACAGTGTCAATTTCGTAAGGTCCCATCCAACAAGTAGTTAACTTACCTTTGAAGTTCTTGAATCTGTTGTCATACAACAGGGCCCAATCTGCTTGTTGAAATTTTTTCCTTTTGAGATACTTGTCATGTCATTTTGTTCTCTGCTCTTGAATGAGGGTGGTTCTTTGAAGTGATTCCTACCTGATTTCATCCAACTCATTAAGATGCAAGATTCTTCGTTGCTGGGATTCATCCAAGTTCATGCCAACTTGTACTGCAGTCCTGAAGGTTTTGATCTGGAATTCTATGGGGAGAAGTACCTACTTCCCATACACCAAATCGTAGGGTGTATGTCTTGTTGTATTCCTCCAGGTGATTATATAAGCCCATAAGGCTTCTAGTAATCTGTTAGCCCAATCCTTGGGGTGTAGCTGTACTGTTTTGGTAAGAATGGAATCAATAACTTTGTTGGTAGATTCTACTTGTCCATTTGCCTGTGGATGGTAGGGTGTAGATTTCCTGTGTTTAATTTGGTACTGTTCTGTAACAACTTTGACTAGATTAGAGGTAAATTGAGTTCCCTGATCAGTCACAATTTCTTGAGGTACACCAAATCTAGTAAATATGTCATTAAAAAGGAAATCTACCATTGATTTTTCACTTGTAGCTGGTAAATATTTTGCTTCAACCCACTTAGTTACATAGTCAGTACATACAAGTATGTACTTCTTCTTTTTAGATGCAGGTTTAATGGGACCTACGAAATCTAATGCCTATTTCTCGAAAGGCTCAATGACTACTTGGGATTGAAGTGGCATTTGGTCTCGTGCAGTAGGCTTACCCATTCGTTGGCATTCATCACAATTGGATACATAGGTTTTAGCATCTTTGAAAATATGAGGCTAATAATAACCAGATTGCAGAACTTTATAAGCGGTTCTCTTGTCTGCGAAGTGTCCTCCACAAGGACCATCATGGAAGGCTTGCAAAATATCATGAATTTCATCTTCCCTTACTCATCTCCTGATTACCAAATATGGTCCTGTTTTGTAGAGACAATCATCGTGCCACATGTAGTTTGCACTTAGCTGAATTAATTTCTATTTTTCTCTAGGAGACAATTTCTAAGGCATCTTCCCTGTCACAAAATAGTTAGCTACATCTACATACCAAGGAGTGAATGTAGAAATAGAAAACAAATTTTCATCAGGAAAGTTATCTTCTACTAGTGCATTATCTCCCAGATGAATCATTCTAGATAAGAAATCAACCACAAGATTATCCTTACCAAGTCTATCAATAATATTGATATTGAACTCTTGTAATAATAATATCCATCTTGTAACCTTAGGATTTGTTACAAGTTTGTTCATTAAGAATTTGATGGATGAATGATCAGTGTGTACAAAAGCTTGATATCATGTAATATAGTGTCTAAATTTATTGATAGCATGGACCACAACTAGCAATTCTTTTTCTGTGACCGTATATTTAACTTCAACTGGAGACAAATTTTTACTGATAAAGTAAAAAACATAAGGCATTTGATTTTCCCTTTGTCCAAGAACTACCCCAAGGGCTATGTCTGAGGCATCGATACATATATGAAAAGGAAGGGACCAATTTGGGCCTCTTAATACTGGGGTAGTTGACAATTTTTGTTTTAGAATCTCAAAAGATATTTGGCATTCATCATCCCACTTAAATTCGACTTCTTTAGATAATAACTTGAATAAAGGGGTAGCTAGGCTTGTAAAATTTGGAATGAATCTTCTATAGTAGCCAGCATGCCCTAAAAATTTGTGAACTTCCTTTTGTGAGGAAGGTATTCTAATTTGTGTGATAATATGAATCTTTGTTGGATCAACTCTCATTCCAGAACCAGAGATGTGATGTCCCAAAACAATACCCTCAGTGAGCATCATCTTTGACTTTTCATTACTTAGGGAAGGATTAGTTTCCTTACACCTAATCAAGACTTTTTGCAAACTGATCAAAGATTCCTGGAAGTCTTTTCCATGGACTGTAAAGTCATCCATGTAGAATTCCACGCAATCATTGGTCAAGTCAGAGAAAATGGCGAGGAAAGCCCTTTGAAAAATGGCTGGGTCATTACAAAGTCCAAAAGGAAGAACCCTATAAGCATAGGTTCCCCATGGGCAGGTGAAAGTGGTCTTCTCCTGGTCTTCGGGTGCTATTTGTATTTGGTTATAACCACTAAACCCATCTAGGAACGCAAAATACTTCTTTCCAAACAAGGTATCCAACACCTTATCAATAAATGGTAGGAGAAAATAATCCCTATGGGTGGCTTTGCTCAACTCCATGAAGTCTACACATATTCTCCACTTACCATTTTTCTTGGGAACTATCACAAGTGGAGACACCCATTGACTATCTGAAATGGGGTATATGAGATTGGCTTGAAGGAGTTTTTGAAATTCCTCTTTTACAATATCCTTAAGGGATGGATTCATCCTTCGCTGAGGCTGTCTAACTGGTATGATTTGGTCATTAGTGTAGATATGATTTTTGCATGCATCAGGGTGAATGCCTTTCATGTCTGCATAATCCCATGAAAAGGCATCAAATTGTCTTTGGAGCATTTCAATTACTTGTGTCTTTTGTTCTGGTTCCAAACTAGAGTTGATATACAAAGGTTTTCTTGGGCTAATCTCAACAAGTTTAGTACTTTCTTCCTTCTTTGAGGGAGCTAGTGATAAAGTATATAATTTAGTGGTAGCAGGGTGCCAAGTCTGTTGAAATTCGGAACTGAAAATGCGTGACAACTCTGCAAAAGACCTCAGATATTCAATACAATTTCTATCAGCCAAAAATGAACTTAAGACTTGTTCATTCGATTGTTCTTGCATTCCTCTTACTCGTTCAAGTGTTAACAGGGGTCTGATGCAATCTTATTCTCCATAAAGGTTTTCTAACCAGATGGGTATCTCCTGCGTCGGTTGGGTAAGAGGAAAGAGGACAGGCTTTTGGTTATGTGTGCCATTGGATATAGTAATCTCACCAGACTGACAACTGATAAAGGCATCTGTTGTGGCTAGCCAAGGATGGCCAAGAACCATAGGGTGTCCTGGTTTGGAGGATGACTTAGAGTAGATGATTAGAAAGTCCACTGGATATTCCCAAGAAGCTAGAGTGACTGTGATTTAATCTAGACTTCCTGTAGGGCTAATGACTGACTTATCTGCCAACTCTATCATGGTTGTTGGGTACCAAATCGGGCTATCTTTCTGCTACATTTCCATTACCTTTTTGACCTTTTTGCACTAATTTACCTATGTTTACTATGCTAAACTTGTAAGGTAAATACCCCTGCCTTGTCTATTAGAATATTTTATTAATGAAATAAAGTCGTGGAGTTTTGCCTATTCGTAGCACTAAACGAATGTTTGATCACATCTTCTAGAGAACAGGAACCAAGGCTTCAGTATCTCGTAGTAGATCTACTATTTATTTGTTTTGAGGACAACAATGACCAAGCCATAGGGAGGCCGTGCAGCTGGAGTCACAGATCTCTGGACCATCTTGGGTATCTTGCTGATCTTGTCTATCTGGTGCTGGTGCCGTTCCAAATGATGTATATTTTTGGGGATACAGTTACCATGTTTTGGGGAAAGAGGTTGTTCTCCCTCTCCATGTATAAAAGATAGTTTATTCCTGTAACAGGGGATGCCCCCATTGATATTGTAATAACTCTTTTCAGATTTATAGAGCATCATCTATTTTGTTGTCTTAATCTTTGTTCTGACTAAAGAAACCCTAATCAGAGAGCTGGGCCTGCTCTTCTGATTAGGTGTTGCATCTTTCTGTGTATATTATTTATCATTTTATGCTTGTTGTTACAATGTTTTAATTCTTATGATTTATTTTCAGAAGTTTTCATTAATTTAGTTTCATAGCAATGTTTTGAATCTTAATCACGAACCCTTGGCCAGAACGGATTGTCCTCTCACCCCTGCATATACCTTGCGCATTGCCTTGAAAGAATACACACTCAGATTGATAAATTAATGTAGGAAAAAGGGTGAATAATCATTCATACCTAGACACCAACATTTTGGCACCGTTGCCAGGGAGGCTAACAAGGTGCAAGACAACGATCCGGACCAACCAAAGGGTCAATCTCTCATCCTGGGGAGAGAACGAGTTTTCTCACTCTGCTTCAGGTCCTGAGCATAGGTGTTCTTTCCTCTTGTTTTTATTTTTTCTTTTCCCATTTTGGCCAATCTCTTGTCCTGGGGAGGGAGGAGTCTTTTGATGCCCTGCTCCAGATCCTGAGTTAAATTTACTTCTTTCAAACCCTTGTGTGTTTTTTTTGGCAAACCCTAGATTTTACCTTGAGGAGGGAGGAGTCTTTTGACACCCTGCTTCAGATTTGGAAAATATTAGGTCTTCTCATTGTGGGTGTTTGTTCCTAGTTCTTGTCCTGGGGAGGGAGGAGTCCTTTGACACTCTACTCCGGGCCCTGAACCTTAGACTCTCCTTTTTTTAGATTCCTTTCTTTTTGTAAGTTATTTTTTCTTGGGGAAGGAATGGCCCTTTGACACCTTACTTCAAGGCTAAATAATTGTAGGTTCATGCCAAGACCTTCCATCATACCAACACTTGTATGAACAAAGAACCGAATAACAGGGGCAGAGGGAGAGGCCGAAAGAGGGGAGGACTAGATTTGGGAAGAAAGACCTACATCCAACAGATTATAGCAAAAGATGAATCAGAGACATCCTCTAGCGCAGCCGTGAGAACAAGGGCATGAAAAGTGAAGTTTGAGGGACAATGAGTAGATCAACCAGTGCTGGCTACAACATCCATTGGTGGTACGATACAACAGGTCCCTCCAGCAGTTGAAGAAACATCTAGTAGTATACCTAACCAAGGAAATCTTATGCTGGCAATAGAGAGGGAAGAGGTCGCAAGCAAAACCTTGACAGAGTTAGACCACTCTAGTAAGAGAGAGGAAGTTATACCCAAGGGATCAAGTCATGAGGACGCAGGAGAAAGGATCGAAGGGGTATTTGCATCGCCAAGGGACCGGGGAAGTGCTGCTAAAGCAACTCGGATCCAAGTGGCAAGGAAACCCCAACCATATTCTACAGAGCTTGGTGAAATACCCAGTGGTTATTGGAAGTTATTTATGGCTCCCACAACCTCCACTATCGAGTTTCCAATCGAGGATCTGGGAGCTGGTGCGCCCACAAAGCCTATTCCATTAGCAACCTTACCAAACTTTCATGGGCTTGTTTCAGAAGATCCCGACACATTTCTATTCGAGTTTGACATAGTGTGCTGAGGGTATGACTACATGAAGGAGGCCCAAAAGTTAAAATTTTTCCTTCCACATTAAAAGGGACGGCTCTCCGATGGTTCATGGGCCTTGGAGGAAGCTCTGTTTCCACATGGGATGATATGCGGACAGATTTTCTGAAAAAATACCAGGATAACTGTAAATCCCGGAACATTAAGGAGGAACTTTTCAAGTTCACACAAAAAGAAGAAAAGAGTTTGGAGGATTTTGTGGAATGATTCAAGTACACCTTATAGAGGTCGGGTCACTCTGACCTAGATAAGGAAATTCTAAAAATTATCCTCCTCCGATCTTTCCGTGAGGACTCGATGGAACTATTGAATATTGTGGGAAAGGGAGACATCTCTAAGGAAAGCTTCGAAGGCATCTGTGAATTATGCATTCAGTGCTCGATGGGGCTTGCAAGAAACATAAAAGGGATTCACTCAGTAAAAGGGTCTGGCAGAGGTGTTACAAAAGCAGAAATTAGAAACCTGCTAGACAATTTGAGGATGGATATCCTTAGCACCCTATCGTCACAAATGGATACACTGCAAGTAAAACAGAAGAAACTAGAATTGGACAGGACCATGGCGATCTTATGTCTAGCATGTAGAAAGAATCATCCAGAGAGGGAATGTCCACTAAACTCCATAGAGGAATGTGCAATCTGTGATCTAAATCATGCAACAAGCTCATGCCCCTCCCTGCCAGGCCTGAAAGCAGTATTTCAAGGGACGGGGAAAGACATGGAGCAACTGTACCTCATGGGGTCTAGAAAGCCATGGCAGCCTTGACAACTGATGGGAAATCAAGGTATGTACTCAGATCCATCTCAGTATTTCAATAATTCTAATATGAATCCTCAGTCCATGCCTTATCCTTCCATGTAGCCACAATACCAGTTTCCACCTTGGCAACAGTGGAACCCTCAAGCCAGTTCGAGCTCCCCATTGGCCCCAACTTGGTGAGGATCCCCTCTTGGGCAGTTTCCTCAACCAATGCCACAACAACAACTCCAACTGCCTTCTAGTGTGCCTCCGGGTAATCAATCTGCCCATCCTTAGCTCCCAATCCAACCTGATCCGAATCCTAACAACAAAGGAGCTCATCAAGTTGACATTCTCAACCTACCTTCATACAACATTTCCACTGCAGAGTTGTATGAAATGAATCTACGATCAGGGCAGACAGTTAATGTTAAACCTCCTCCAGTTACCATTGAACAACTCGATAGTGAAGGTAAGGAATCAAAACCAATTAATAAAGAGCCCAAACAAACTGATAGAAACCAAGCATCTCCTACAAAACAACATCAATCTGAACCACCTTACCCAGAGAGACTAACTTTGAGTAAATCAAGCCCTCAAGCTAAATTTGATTTATTAGGAGAATTGCAGAACTTATTTGTTAAAATTCCTTTGTTACAAGCTATGAAGGATGTGCCAATATATGCAAAGACTCTTAGGGAATATTGTTCAAAGAAACCTGTAAAGAAATCCAAAGACCCCTTACCATTCATGTTATGGGAAAATTATCAGATTTCATGACGGGAAAGTCAATGCCTGAAAAGTATGGAKATCMGGGGAACCCAATTCTGACAGTACAAATTAATGGGGTACADATTYYGAATGTGYTGGTAGACMTGGGTGCTGCCAYCAAYRTTATCACCAYTGAAACCATGCATGCATTAGGTCTTCGTAACTTGAAACATACACCTACAGTATTGGAATTGGCAGACCGATCCACAGTCAAACCTGTAGGAAAGTTGGAAGATGTAACAATTTTAGTGGATTCAAGGCACTATCCCATAGATTTCCTGGTCTTACAGACACAATCTTTGGTGGGCGGCCATCCTTTGATTTTGGGTAGACCATGGCTGGCTACTACAGATGCTTACATTGGGTTTCGATCAGGGCACATGGTTATTTCCAATGGGCATAACATTAAGAACTTAGTGTTATACCCAACTGCAGAACCAAACCCATCCATAAAACCAGTAGGAAGAAAGAGCATCTTATTTAGGAAAGAGCCCGAAATAGAAAATGAGGAATTGAGGCCAGTCCTCACCATTGGACAAGCCCTCTAGTTGAAAATAGAATCGTAAGATGACGTAATCACCTCTTTTAAGGATGATCCTTGCTCTGTTTCTGAAACAAATCAACAATTCCTATAATATATCCTAAGTTGTGAGACTCAGGAAACAATTGAAATAGCAGAAGGATTAGAGGAGCTACCTGTTGATGCACCCAGTGAAAGTGTCCCAGTGGAACTACAACTAGGAAAAACCCTGAATATTAATCCAACCCTGTCAGAGTCCCAAAAGAAGCAACTCGCGGATGTCCTTTGGAAACACAAAGAAGCCTTCACCTAGGATTTTATACATATGAAGGGGATTCCTGCTAATTCATGTACCCATCATATATACATTAAAGAGGATTGTCATCCTGTGWGACAACCTCAGAGAAGAATGAACCCCGCATTGAAAAATGTTGTGAAAGAAGAACTTCAKAAATTATTGGACGTAGGTTTTATTTACCCCATATTAGATAGCCAATGGGTCTCCCCATTATTAATGGTCCCTAAGAAAAATGGTAAATGGTGTATATGCATGGATTATCGAGAATTAAATAAGGCAACGCAAAAACATCATTTTCCTTTGCCATTCATTGATCAAGTTTTGGACACATTGGCTGGTAAAAAGTTTTTTTATTTTCTAGATGGGTTTAGTGGGTATAACCAGATCCAGATAGCTCCTGAAGATCAAGACAAAACCACTTTCACATGCCCCTGGGGAACATTCGCATACCAGGTCCTTCCTTTTGGCTTGTGTAATGCTCCTGCAACGTTCTAGAGGGAAATTTTGGAAATCTTTTCTGATTTGATAGATGACAGTGTTGAAATCTACATGGATGACTTTACTCCATATGGGGATTCATTTCTTGAAGGACTAAAAAATTTAGAAAAAGTTCTCGAAAGGTGTATACAAGTGCRTGTCTCACTGAGTACGGCAAAGTGCCATATGATGATGAAAGAGGGAATTGTTCTAGGACATTTTCTCTCAGTTGAAGGAATCTGGATGGACCCAACAAAGACAAAGGTAATTCATCATTTCTTGACACCCAAAACGCCCATGCAGGTACGCAGCTTTATTGGCTGTGTTGGTTATTACAGGCATTTTATAGAAAAATTTGCTAAAGTAGCACATCCACTTTTTCAATTGCTAACAAAAGATTTAGATTTTGTGTGGACAAAGGACTGTGATATAGCCTTTACGAGAATTAAGGAATTGATCTACAGCACTCCAATACTTAGAGGGTCGGACTGGGCATTACCTTTCCATATTCATATGGATGATTCCCAAACAACGATTGGTGCAGTACTAAGACAACAAGATGACAAAATACCATACATAGTTTACTATTTTAGTAAGAATTTGGCTCCTGCTAAATTAAACTACATAGTGACTGAGAAAGAGTTCCTTGCTATCATTTACGCCATCAATAAATTTCGGCACTACATTATTGGGTATCCTACCTTTGTGCATACTGATCATGCAACTATCAGGTATTTAATGAATAAACCTGTTACCCCTGGTCGTATCACAAGATGCCTTTTTCTACTACAAGAATTTGATATTACTATAGTAGATAAACCAGGGAAGGACAATGTGGTTGCAGATTTCTTATCTAGGATAGAACATGATGGTAAGAATACACCAATTGAAGATAATTTTCTAGATGAACATGTTTTTGCAGTATCTGCTAACACTCCGTGGTATGTAGATATTGCTAATTATCTTTCTTTAGGGAAGGTACCTTGTCATCTGTCATATAAGGAGAAAAGGAATATTATTCACCAGAGTACCTGATATTCATGGATGGCAGGATATCTCTTTCATACAAGGGTTGACCAACAGATTCGGCGTTGTGTGGCAAAATATAATATCTATGAGATATTGAAAGCTGCACATGATGGACCCTGTGGAGGACATTTTGTAGATAAAAGGACAGGTCACAAAGTGCTGCAAATGGGATATTACTATCCCTCCATATTTCGTGATGCCTGGGATTATGTTCGAAGGTGTGATAGCTGCTAACAGATGGGACAACCTGGGAAAGCAGAGAAAATGCCTCTACAACCCCAGATAGTCCTTGAACCATTTGAGAAATGGGCCATTGATTTTGTTGGACCCTTTAACCCACCCTCTCATCAGAAAGATTACATCCTAGTCTACACTGATTATGTAACTAAATGGGTGGAAGCCAGAGCGGTCATAAGAGCCACAGAGCAAGTAGTGGCAGACTTTATTTTTGAAGAAATCTTTGCCCGATATGGTACTCCAAGGGAAATTGTGTTGGATGGAGGATCACAGTTTACATCCCACATGATAGGAAAACTGATGCAGAGATATGGGGTCAAACATAGAGTGAAAACCCCCTATCACCCCCAGGCGAATGGGCAAGTAGAAAGCACAAACAAGGTATTGGAAAATATATTGACAAAGACAGTAGCAAGTCATCACCAGGACTGGGCACATAAAATTTCAGAAGCTTTATGGGCATACAGAACAACATGGTGGAACAAAACTGGGTTTTCTCCATTTGAATTAGTCTATGGGAAAGTCCCCTTGTTTCTGGTGGAATTTGAGATCAGTACACTCAGAACAGCTCTGGAAGTAGGCTTAGACCCATCAGAAACAAAGAAACACCGACTGGAACAACTGAATGAGTTGGACGAGATTCGGTCAGTAGCTGTCCAGAAGACCACTATTGTTCAACAACAGAGAATGAAATGGCATGATAAAGTTATCAAAAGTAAGGTATTTCATGTGGGGGATTGGGCATTACTTTACGACTCCCGATTTAAGGATTTCAAAGGCAAGCTTCGCACTCACTGGATGGGGCCATATCAAGTGGACGTAGTGTTCAATAATGGAACGGTTAGATTAATTACAATAGATGAGAATCATACCTCATTCTTAGTAAACAAACACTGTCTAAAACTATACCACCGTCCAGCCTCTAGAAATTCCTTTGTCAAACACCTTTCTGATTCATCTGATTTAATGGTTGTTGGAATGAAGGACACTCTCACTCTGTCCTAATATATATATATATATATATATATAAAAGAAAAATTCTTACTTGTTTGTATTTTGCAGGAATAACAAAGGAATATGGCCAGGATAAATGTTACACTTGGCGTCGTTACTCCACCAGTAATGCTATAAATATGTTGATGTTACTCCACTAGTGTGTTCTAATTACTCCACTAAATGTTGTTACCCTGTAACTGTTGTTACTCCCTAACTGTCGTTACTCTGCCGCTGTTGTTACTCCTTAATTGTCATTACTCCGCCAGTGTTGTTACTCCACCGGTTTCGTTACTCTGCAACTACCATTACTCTGCCGGTGCTATTACTCTGCAACTGTTGTTACTTCGCCGGTACCGTTACTCTGCAATTGTTGATTCTCCGCTGGTGTTGTTACTCCGCAACTGTTGATTCTCTGTCGGTGCCGTTACTTTGTAACTACCGCTACTCCGTCATCATTGTTACTCCATCATTATTGTCACTCACTGTTGATGTTACTCCTTACTTCCATTATGCCCTGTTGTCGTTACTCCGTCAGACATTTTGTTGTTACTCCACCATAAGGTAGGTCCCCAGGTACGTCTCCTTCGACTTTTATGGATTTAATTAAAATATTCCAAAGATACATCAAAACGTGTCATGGATGGTTGTAATTAAGTTGGGGGGGAACCATCATAATAAACGATGGCATACCACAAAAAAAAAAGAATTCATGACACACGATCCTCACCAAGCAGAATCCAATGATTTTGGTACTTCGAAATCATAACTCTGATATGTTGAAATGTGTACTCGTACGTGTAGAATCATAACCAATCACTTCCCCAACATGCAGCATTAAATTTTTGATAGTACCACCACAATCTATCATCATTTTCAAACACACCAGCACTATTTCATTCGTTTCCCCAAAAGCAACATGATGTTATTTCAGTTGCCAATGGTTTGGAGCCCTGTCATTTTCCACTACTAGCTAACTGCATTCGTCGTGCTGACTCCACCTCTACAACAATGGGTGGATGATCTGTGTGGCATGAGCCTGAAGATACAACAAGAGTTTGGAACAATCAGGAGGTATGGCTGGTCTTTGAGAATGCAGGCTGGAATGTTTACTTTGACAGGTTGAAAGGGTCGAACGAAGAAATTGCGGCATAATTTGCACTTAACTTGAGAGAAGGAAGCTCTCGGGTCCGTGGAATTGAAATCCCTGTGACAGAGGAAGCCATCGCAGAAGTTAGTGGACTCCCTCAAAATGGACAACGATGGTTTTCAAGAAGGTCTGTCCTTTCAGAGTTTCTTGAAGCCTTTTTATAGGTAGGAGAAAGCATCGTGTAGAAGATTCAAGGATACGACCGAAACTCATTGTCGCATCCATGGAGAGAAGTAGCAGAGTTCATCATGATATATATGACTTGCGAAGGGAGATACTCCACCATATTCAAATACCATCTCTGAATACTAACTCACCTGTGATTTCCCCAAGAAGAGACCTTCTCACCAAATGTTTCTTATTTCTTATTGAGAAGCCTTCATCTAATGGCACATTCGGCTCAGGAGTCGCGACAGGTATTGGTGGTCATCACCCACCATGGGGTGGTTCAACTGTTAGTAATGAATGCCATGAGACAAATCCCGATCGCATGGGAATTTTTTTAGGATTCCAAAGAGGAAGAAGTAACAGCCGTTGTGGCTGCTAGGGAAGATGAACCAGAAGCCACGGAGGAGGAAAATGCAGGAGAAGATGATTATGTTGACCAGGAGGAACCTGAAGAGATGGAGATGGAAGCTGAAGAATTTGAATAAGAGGCTGCTCCCCAAGAGTGAGATGAAACCATGGAACCAATGGAAGATTCATAAGTTTACTCAGAAAGGCCCACTAGTACCACGATCGAGGCTGCCCCACAAGAACTAGCCTTTCCTGTGGAACTAGCAGAACAATTTGATAGCATGATAACCACAGAAGTGGGGTCACAACAGATAGGAGCGGGTGAATTGGTTGATATTGCGACCGAAGGTACTCCACAAGGATATCCTATCACCATGGAGTCGATGGAGGAGGATAGCCCGAATGAAGAAGAGGTCGTGACTACCCTGACCATAGAACCCATGGAGGAAGTGTTGGGAGAACTAAGGTGTGAGGTTGGTGCTGACCCACACGAACCAGCGTCGACCTCAGGACCAAACACTTAAGATCCATGCCAATTCTCCTTTTTCTCCTTTATTCCAAGAGGAGCAAGGTGAACTTGTTCCCTTCGGCGCACAGAAGAAGATCTCGCCATTGTTACACATGATTTTGGTCATCTTGGTGATGTATTAACAATGGTGTACTCAAGCTCCCAACAAGAACTTTCTCCTAAGAAAAGTGGCATTTATCTCCTTCCAGAAAACATATTTTCAAAGTGAATTTGCAGGTTGCATATAGCCTAGGGTGCGAGAATGACCCATTCTCGCAGGCCACCTTCAGCTAGGGTGCGAACTTCTCGCATTGTGCTCTATACTTAGGGTGCAAACTTGTTTCCAAGCTTGGAAAAAAGAAGAAGTCTCGAGGGTTCTAGAAGGGAATCTTCTAGAAAATGGGTTGGCATTCAAATGGTTATCATTTTACTGGTTTCCCTGATTTGGTGGGATCATTCTCATCCATGTAACCATCTCATCCTCTCCTATATATTCATAGGATTCTCATGGAAAAGGTTAAGATACATTAATTGAAGAATTGGTGAAGGAATTGTGTGAAGAACCCATCTTGAATAGAAGCTTGGAGACTCTAATAGGTCTATCAAGAGGAATTGGATCTTCTTCATGCAAGTTCAAGAACAAGTGTGTGTGTTGGAACCAAGAGCCATCGAAAGGAAGCTTGCGACATCAAGGCGATTAGGTTGTATCTTCTACTTTCAATTAATATGATACAGCGGCATGTCCTTTTCCCATAAAGTCATTCTTACTTTATTGTGTAATTCCTTGATCATACACATAAGTTGACGATTGAATATGTTGTGCTATCTTCACTTTGGTTGGTTTGTGTTGTCTTGGTCTTGACCTCATAAGAGCACCAGAGTGAAGATGGAGCAATAGAGACCCTAGGAAGCGATACAATGGTATGTCACTTGTTCCTCCTTACTAGCTAATTCAATGGTCATAACTTAAGGAAAGAGTCATGTCCTGCCCTATTTTGTTCTAGATCCAGGTGGATCTAGAAAGATCTGTTAATGTCTGCACCTACCAATTAGTCCGATAACAAAATTGGTGACCATAATGGGGATGCAACCCATTTTTTAGTGGTTTTTGGTGTTTTTCCTTGGACTTTTTCTCTTGCCTTACCTTTCTTCATTTCTATCAATATTTGAGTCTTCAGGAAATCCTGATAGACTCTCTGGGTCCAGAAGTCCTTTCAAAAATTTTGTCTTTTTCCAAAATTTTGCCTAGTTTCAGGCATTCTTGCACTAAACCCCACAGTGGCCTGCGAGAACCCCTTGAGTTTTCACTCTGCCTTTTAGTCCAGTGTGAGGTTCTCTCACCCTTCTCAAATCCAGCCCATGAGAATGCTCCATTCTCGCACTGTACGTTACTGATAGCTTGCGAAACCTTTTTTAAAATTTTTGGATTTAAATCTTTTGCATGCTCAGATGCCCACATTTGCATAGGTGTCTGAAAAGAACTTCTTAGACCACTGGTTGATTGTTTCTTGTCTTCGGATTTTGTGCATGATCAGTCTTCAGAAATCAAAGGCTCTTCTTGTCCATCTTTCTTCTCAACTCTCATCTCTTGATTTTTCTTAGCAAGGATATACTCTCTGATCCTGGAATCAGAGTACTTGTTTGGTTAGGAGCTGGTGATTGGTTTGAAAGTTGGGATTGTTTATCTTTCTCATTTGCCCATTATTTGGAAGACTAGTCTTGTCTGCTTGTCATTTTTGTTTCCATTGAAAGATTTGTTTGAGTTTTGCTGTTGCTTGTTCGTTATTTATTGGTTTTCCTTACTTTCACCACCATGGTGTAGATATTTTTGAAAAGTAAAAAAAAAAAATCTTTTTAAAAGCATTTTCATTTTGAAAATATTGGAAATCAATTGTTGAAAAAGAACAAATAGAGAATTGTCATTGTTACGAGATTGCATTTTAAAGGAGATTGTGTATCGTAGCTCAAGATTGTTCTGGAACACTTCTCTTTCCCTCCCGTACATAGGATTCATTGAATGAAAATTGATATATTTCATTCATATCTATGCATTTTTGGGTCAAATCCGCACACAACATCGGTTTCATCTCCATTTCCTTTGAGTAACAACAACCCTTAATAATATGGCGCAATTTTAAAATTTAACTAGTAACTCTTTTCTAGGACTCTATTACACCAACAATTAGGCTAGGCTAGCGCTTTGGAATAGGCAGAGAGATACACTCTCCAAAGCACAAAACACACCATATCTTCTTGTGTTAAGGAGTGTCAAATTCCATTTACAACATTTTGTCCTGGGAAGCCCTTATCACACAAGGGTCAAACCCGAGGTCACATTGATATTGACAGAGTTACTCACCCTGCTTTGTTGATATCAGTGTAGAGATTGCACGTATTACGGGGGTCACTTGGAGGTATACCCACAATGATGAGTGGAAGCCTCTCGAGTTGATTTCGGGTTAGATACCCTACCCTTGCATGTGGATTGGACTGTCGACTGTCCCCCCCAGGCTCTATTGTTGTCGGTGGTAACCTTAGTGGCCTATCTTCTTAGGGTCTTACACAAGGTGACTGTGAAGGGGCAAGTCTTCATGGTACCTAGAATTGACGTTGGCCAAACTCACTTGGGCTCCTTAGAGGGTATACCCATGATTATGTGTGGGAGCTTGCACCAGGGTGTAAGTCCGTTAAGCAAGTCATCAACATAAATTTTCCACCCTAGCCCAACCCCTTCTCATCTCGTTGTTGCGACGTTGGATTTCATCACCAACTAGTGACTTTGAAATTAGAAGGTTTTGTTTGCTTGGTGTTGTTTCTTAGATTTTTTTTTACTAGTGCATGTTGTTTGTTCACCCAAGTTGACTATAGGATTCTCTTCACCAATTTTTTAATTCATTCACAATAGACCCTCCATGTCGTTCACGTAGAATGCAAGGCTTACCTCCAGAAAATTTGGAAGGTTCTCAACCCCTGCCTACAATCTCACCAGAGGGCTCTCCTCAACAGAGTGAAGTCCAAGACGTCACCACTCCACAAGTGGAAAGAATTGACTCTCTAGAATGTTTCCAAATTACGAATTCTCGAGAGGACTTTTGACTTCACCCCGATTCTGAGAGACGTATTATGCGAGTGAATTCTTCCAGAGACTTAGTTGTTGTGTCTTCTGGATCATGGACTAGACCCTTTATAGGACCTGAGGGCCAAGATCCTTTTTGGTCTGTTGGCATTTTTAGACAGGATCTCTTTGGCTCAGGATCAGGTGTTGAAATCACCGTCTCACCTGCGTTCCCCGAAACCTCTGACCTAGATGAAGTACCTTTTACTACTGCTTATTATTTTCCTGGTACAGAAGCTCCGCGAGCTGACCACATCTTGACCATCCCTTTAGAAATGGTCCATTACATAGATACTACGAGTATTCACACCGGGATTACAACGTCTAGTCAAGCCCCCATTGGCACGCCGCTCTCACCCAGTGTCACCCCGACGCTTCCACCCGGATACCGTGCATTGAATGCTTCTATTCTCACTCCTACGCAAACCCCATCCGGGACTCCTGGTGGTCCTTCTTCTTCTGGGAAATTTCCTCCTGGCTTCATCTTGACACTTCCTCAACCCCCTTTTGGAGGAAGTTTTTCATCCTCTATCGACGACACTAATCCTAGCGACACCATTCTGTCATTCACACCAAATTACCAGATTCATGTTGGTGGACAATTTCACCAAGGAGGTTTGAATCAACCCCCCCTTGTAGGGAAAATTCCTATTGGAACACAAATCTCAATTGGAACACAACCCCCAATTGGAACTCAACCCCCAATTGGAGGACAACCCCCAATCGGAACCCAACCCCCGATTGGAGGAAACCCCCCCCCAACCCCACCCTACGGACAAAACATACCTCCATCCTTGGCCCAATATTGGAACCATCTGATACAACATAATACTCAATCGACTGGGGGGCAACAGCTTCCAACTACATCCATTATACCCCCTAGTATAGGACAACCATATCCAGGTACATCCAATCCTATTTGGGGCTTGAATGCTCAAACCCATGTCCCTGTTCAAGGATACAATCCCATGGGATTCTTTCCTCTACAACAACCCCCAAATCTGCTTGGGTCTTTGCATTATATGCAGACTGCTTATGGTCCCACTGGTTTGCCAACATGACTCCCTCCCTAAAGCCACCAGTACCCACATGTGAATAGATAGTTACCCTTCTTAGCCACTTTGGATCTTCCGGATATGTCGAAGATTTTAGACGATCCAATCCATCACTCTCCCCATAGGCTCGCTATACCAGCCAAACTACCATATGACATCCCTAAATTTGATGGCAAAGCAGGAGAGGACCCAAACAATCATGTCATGACTTTTCACCTCTGGTGCTCATCCAACTCCTTGATGAATGACTCTATTCGTTTACGTCTTTTTCAAAGAACTCTCACAGGTTTTTCCATGAAGTGGTATATAGAATTACCACGAGGTTTCTTCACTGACTTCAACACCCTAGCTATGGATTTCCTCATACACTACCAGTTACCGATCCGTTATGAAATGGGGACCGAGATTTTGAGTTCTTTCAAACAAAACAAAGCCACTCATATATCCGATCACATTCATGAGTGGAAACGGAGACAACATCTCATCAAACTCAAACATCCTGATCAATTGCTGGCAGAGTGGTTCACAAAATCATTTGTGAATGAAATCAATCGTGACATCGCCATGGGTGGAGTTGTCACAGAAGAACAGGCCATAAGTCATGCTCAATACCCTGACCTCGTTTACTCACAAACAAGTACTCTTTACGACTTTCTCCCTGATGCACTTCATCCTTCCACTTCCACCACTTCAACTACTCCAGCTGCTTCTCATGCAGTCGACGGTGTGATTGGCACTTTCCATGCCCAACCACATTTCGCCTCAAGCACCAACCCCAAATATACTTCTTCTAATGTTCAAAATGATCCGCCTCCTACCCCTCCCACCAGCAAGACTTCTGAGGTAAACGCGGTTCAATATACCCCAGCCGGTAAAAAAAAATTCAGAAAGGGAAAGGGTAAGAATAAGGAGGACAAAAATATTTTGCAATCAGAGAAAACCAAAACTCCACCTCTTGATGATAGGGATAAGTGCAAACCTCACTACCCTTGTCTTATCTGTGGTGATGATCACTACACGAAGGATTGTCCATGATGTGCCGAGGTTACTAAGTTCCTTCAAGGGGCTCCGAAACCACCCACTTCGGCCATTTTGTCCCAACCCTTCCCCTCTCAACAATAGGCCCAATTGGTCATTAATGACCAACCTTCCCCTTCTACTACGTCCTATGTTTTAATGTGTACTGGCGATTCAAATAAGAATGACATTGCACTTACCACTCAAGCCAAAAATTATTCTCCCTCTAAGGAGAAGGTTGATGATACATTGCCTTCATTGGTCCAACCATCTCCCGCGACTCCACCTACCAACGGTCCTCTTCATCTCGAATGACCGAGCCTTGACATAGTTCTTCGACCCCCTCCAAAGGGCGTCGTTCAGAAATTGACTTTCAATCCTCATGCTCCTGCTGCCCAGAACTACAACATTGTTGAAGATATGGCCCAAGCACCTTCCGTGATGTCAGCCCTCGAAGTCCTTCAAAGTTGTCCCACGCAACGGAAGGCACTGTTGAAATCTATCGGTGGAATCGACCCGACGGACACAAATTTAATAATTTTTGACTTGGAAGATCACATTCCAAGGTTACCCCCTCAACTCGTGTTCCAAATTCAAGTGATTGTCTCCGACAAAAAAAAATTTCGAATCATTATCGATGAGGGTGCCTCGACGTGTGTCATGTCTGTTACCTATTGGAAATCCATCGACTCTCCCTCTTTGAATAAATCCCATAACACTCTCAAAGCCTTCAATGGCTCCGGTTTTAAGCCCTACGGTGTCCTTCCTTCATTTCCAATCACGCTAGAAGGAAAAACGATCCAAGTCAAAGTGGAAGTCTTTGACGCTCCTCTCGACTACAATCTTCTGCTTGGTCGTAGCTGGATCGATTCCATGTGCATAGTTGTGTCGAATCTTTTTCATGTGGTACGTTTCCCACATCAAGGAAAGGTCATTACCATCAACCAATTAGACTTCTTCAACTCAGATACGCATACTGGCAACATACCGTTTATCACTAAAACCCCACTGGGTTACGAGAACGTCGGTGTAGGTCTTCTCAAAGAATCTTCGCTAATGGGTACCTTCCCCATTCCACTGCCCGATGTTCCACACTCGTTTGTTGCTTCAATCAACATGATCTCCACCTCAATTCATGGAACCCCTTTGTCTTGTGACCCATGGATGATACCTGACCTTGGCAATCATCTTCGCTATGGCGATGAAATGTTTTTGAGTACGGTCGAATCTCCCTATCAATCCATTCAATCAGCAACCCCTTATACCCCCTTTCTTGGTGAGTTATCTCTAGACCCTTTCCGCGTTATTTTTCCCACAGATGAGATGATTATGTTTGTCATGGAAGACACCCCTTGGAACGATGGACATCACCGCTCCATCCTCTTCCTAGAACAACACACCCTCGAGAGCTACCAATGGATCTCGACTCCATCAACCATTCTCGTCACTTCAACCATTCCCAAGTCACACACAATGTGTTTTCTGAACGGAACTTAAGAAATATCTCACCCACTATTCCCCTCAACATATCCATCAAACCTATAATTGTCGAAAATGTGCATATCAGAGCTTCGTGTTTCCCTAATGAAATCGTCACCTACAAGTCACTTTTCAAAGAATTTTGTGACGTCTTTGCCTGGAGTTACGAAGAAATGTCGGGTATCGACCCTGACATTGTGATACATGAGATCAATACATACCTAGATGCTAAACCCATCCGGCAATGCCTTCATCCAGTTCACCCACGTAAAGAGGCTGCTATTAAGCTTGAAGTCGAGAAACTTCTCAAAGCCGACTTTATTTCCCTGGTGGCCCTCACTGACTGGGTTTCCAATCTTGTCCCGATCGACAAGAAACAAGGCACAATCTGTGTATGCATTGATTATATGGATATCAATAAAGCTTGTCCCAAAGACAACTTTCCTACCCCCTTCATCGACCAGATTGTTAATGAGTGTGCTGGAAGCGAAATCTTCTCCCTAATGGATGGTTTCTCTGGATATGATCAAATCAATACTGTTCCCGGGGATCAACACAAAACCACTTTCATTTGTCCTTGGGGTACACCTATCGGAAACTTCCTTTCTGTCTAGAGAACGCTGGCACAACTTTTCAACGTGCTATGTCTTATTCCTTCCATCATATCAAGCACATCATGCAACCATATCTTGACGAGTTACCCACCCATTCTATGCGACGAGTCGATCATCCAATCCACCTCTGAGCCATTTTTGTCCGTTGTCGGTTTTACCATATACGCTTGAATCCTCACAAATGTGTTTTCTGTGTAGAGTTCGGCCGACTTCTATGATTTATTGTTTCACATCATGAGATCAGGGTCGATCCTTTAAAGGTTGAGGCGATTCTCAATCTCCCTCCTCCTTCTACACTTCGTTAGTTACAAAGTTTGCAAGGGAAAGCAAACTTTCTTCGTCGTTTCATCCCAAACTACACCGAGATAACTCTTGGATTTACATGACTCCTCAAAAAGGGGTCTGAGTTCGTATGGGATCCCATCGCAAACAAAACCTTTGAAGCTTTGAAACTATCCTTGACACGTGCTTCGCTTCTCTTCCCCCCACCCTGATTACAGTCGCGATTATTTCCTCTACCTCGCAGCCTTGGATTACACCATTGTTATGGTTCTCGTCCAAGAGGATGATTCTCATGATGAACATGTTATATATTACTTGAGTCGAAGTCTAACTCCCACCAAAACCAAGTATTTACATGTCAAAAAACTGGCCTTGGCAGCCGTCCAAGCAGTTCAACGTTTTCATCACTATATCCTCTCTCGCAAGACTACGTTAATTTCTAACTGCAACCCTATGCAACACATTCTCATGCATCAATTGCTAGGGGGAAAATACTCCAAATGGATCGTCATACTCCAGGATTTTGACTTGGAATTTGAACGAGCCAAGTCCAAGAAGTCCTTAGTGTTCGTCGAGTTGATATGCGACTTTCCCTACTCTGAAATGGAAAATGTAGCAGCCAATTCATTACTTGATGAATCCCTTTTCCTAATTAGTTCCGATGATATTTGGTATGGCAATATCATCATATATCTCCAAACCCAAACTTTCTGGCCTAATTTTTCCAGTACTGACTGGCATCGAATACACTACCAAGCCCTTCAATATATTATCCTTGGGGATACTCTTTATCGTCGTGGGATTGAATCAGTTTTTCGACACTACCTCATGTTTGACGAAGCCGAGAAAACCTTAAATGACTGCCATTCTGGAGCCTGTGGTGGTCATATGTCCGGGTATGCTACTGCCTAGAAGATCTTACGAGCCGGGTATTTTTGGCCTTCTTTATTTAACGATTGCATAATTGTCGTCCAAAAATGCCACGCTTGCCAGACCTATAATCATAAGATACGGTCACATCCCGCTCCTCTTCGCCCTGTGGTCCCCATTGGTCCCTTTGCGAAATGGGGCATCGATTTCATGACATGTAACCCCCACTCGGTCGGGTGGCATGGGTACATTATTGTAGCCGTAGATTATTTTACAAAATGGGCCGAGGCGATGCCAACATTTGACAATACGGGAAAGACCGCAGCATTAGTCATTTTCAATCACATCATAGCTCGTTTTGGTGTTCCTTAAGCTATCGTCACTGATCACTGTTGCCACTTTAGAAACTTCATGATGTCCAAACTCACTGAAAAGTTGGGTCTTCGCCATGAAAACTCAACGCCCTATTACCCACAAGCCAACAGCCAAGTCAAAGCGATTAATAAAGTTCTTATAACCATGCTTCGACGAATGATAGGGATTCACAAAACAAGTTGGCACACAATGTTTTTTTCAGCATTGTGGGCTTACCAGACATCCATTAAGTCCACTACTGGGTTTACACCTTTCCAGTTAGTCTATAGTTTAGAATCCATTCTCCCGATTGAATGCGAGATACCCTCTTTAAAACTAGTCGTCGAACTCCTACCAAACACTTCTGCAGAAGAAGAATGTCTGTTGTATCTCATGCAATTAGACGAAACTTGACGCGACGCTACCCTAGTCATAGAAACCCAGAAGAAATGTGTCAAGGCCCAATACGATAAACATGTCAAGCCTCGCATTTTCTCCGAAGGAGATATAGTTCTCCTTTACAAACAAGATCGAGATATGCTAGGAGCTGGAAAATTCGAAGCCATGTGTCGAGGTCCTTATATTGTTAGACGATTTTTGGAGAAAGGAGCTTACGAGTTAGTAGATTAAGACGGTATCCCTTTGAGTGAACCCAGAAATGGGTTGTACTTAAAGAAGTACTAGGCATAAGATCACCTGTGCACGAGTACTTGTATTTTATTGTATCATACTTCTTGTGTGTTACTGTAGTTTGCTTATTTTGTTATCTTGTCTCTGCCCTCATGTGACATTGTGTTTGATTTCCAGAGGTTGGAGTCTTCGCTACCTCACATTGGCTTTGATAATGGTGCTAGCCGTAGTACTCAGAACCTTGCTTCTTCTACGTGGGTAATTTACGCCCTACAAACAAGCTTATCACTCTACGAGGGGTGTGCCTCAGCCGTGCGACCAACAATATTGCAAAGTATAGCGTTGTTATCGAATTGTTGATTGATTTTATCTTGCTTGGTATCCGTCACTTGGTTGTGCGACTTGATTCACAGCTCGTAGTACTACAGTTAAGTAATGTCTATGCTATTCAAAGTCCTACTTTGTTAAGGGTATATTTGCGAATTCGCCTCTTGGAACATTATTTTGATTATATTGAGTATCAACATATTCCTAGATGTATAAATACATTAACTGATGCATTAGCTAACTATGTATTAGACAGATATTTGGGTCATTTATAAATCAATCGCATCACAAGTATCACACAACACAAGATAAGTCGGTAGAATCCGTATGTATATATAACAATCAAAATTTTTTTTACAAAAAGTTCTGTCCAAGGTCCAAAATTTCAAAATCTGAAGCTCATAGCTTCTACAAATTGACGTCATGGATGACGTTCATTGTAACACACAATAGCCCAGGCAACCCTCTGAAGTAGTCGGCCAACAGACTCTGACACCCCCACTGTATGACGTTGATAACATCGCGGAACCTCTCCAAGAGGCATGTCTGGAATGTCTGCAGTCAAACCCTCTAAATTTTGTTCCACTACTTCATAATCTTCAGTGTCCCATCATGGCACTGGAGCCACCTCTCCTCGTCGCTGAATAGGAGAAGTACCTGGTGGTCGATAAGGTCCCACGTCTGTATCATCAAAAAAGAATTTTTGTAATTACACCTCAGACGAACATAAAAACATTTGCATATGACAAAATTCACAAAAACATTTAAAAAGTAAAAAATGTGTACTTCTTACCGATATCTCCCCACTGAGCACCCTCGGTCGGGACCATGTCTGGATCTCCTCGGAAGTCCAACCTGGCATAGGAATAATCATCGACCATCAACATCTATGGTCGGAACCAGTCAAAGAAGGAATCATTGTATTTGATAATTGGTCCAGCTACATGCCTGGCCATGAGGTTACACCACCTCAGCATTCTCGGATCCTCTGGAGCCAGTAAACCCCACTCAACCTGAAACCTCAGTAAGGGAACCCTCTCAAGAAAGAAGGACACCAGCAATGACCTGTACCCGAATTGCTTCAGGTCGCCTCTCCTGCATTTGGTCAACTGCCTCTTCACGCTACGAAGGACTGTGTCTGCCTAGTTAAAGACCTGAGGCTCGATACACTCTATGGAATAATAAAAGTAGATTTGGAGAGCCATGTGTGGAGAAGCAATCCCATCCATACGAGAAATGGTGAACAAAATAGTGCGAAGGGTCAAATCCTGCACCCCCCAAATGGCCACTTTTCCTTTGCTCCTTTCCGCCTCTGGAACACATTACAAATGATAGTATTCACTCATAGGCAGCCCACCACCTCTACTAATAGTCATGCTAGCATGGTACCCACACTGTGACAGTCTTGTCAAGAAATAAACATCCTCGATAACCAAGGACAATGTGTGGACCCCTACATGGAAAACTTGTTGGTCCACGTCCCACATATGCATGAGGTACTCCAATAGCCTAACTTGGGCCCTCATACCTGGGATGCGAAAGAATTTTAGGATACCACAGTCTCACAAAGTGGCAGTGGTGCCCGGGTTATTCCCGACAATAGAATCATCTTCTTCATTCTCTCTTTGACGCCATTCCAGAACCATGGTGATAGCCAAATGCCTGCATAAGACACATAAGAATAAGGTTAGCAACTCTCTTCAGCACTTGGTATCTTTTTCATTGAGTAAACTTTAAAGAAATTTTTCACTTTGCGGTTCTTGCAGGTGCCCTTTAGGCACAGTGCGAGGTTCTCGCAGGTTCCTTTGGGGCCACTAGCGAGAATGATGCATTCTCGCAGGTCTCGTGTGGCTGGCTTGCGACAATGGATGAGCGCAAATTTAACCCCTAAAACAAGCTCAAAAACTTGAATTTTACCAATGAAAATGAAAAATTGAACCATGAAAAGATAGAAGACAAGGAGCTTACCTCACTGCCGGAGACGGTTCGTCAAATGGATGCTCGTACCTCCCGCAATCGAGCGCCGAAATTCAAGGGCAAAAGAGGGGTTTTGGGCTAAAATATTGGCAAAGTTACAACGACTATGGTAAAAAGAACTTTTACCCACTTATATTTACTTTTACCATTTTTGTTGGTTTTTTATAATTGTTTTATTTATTAAACCTAATGCCTAATACCCTTATGAGTGCGACTTTTGCAGATGTAACAACTTTGACGTTCATACACAAGGATACAGATATTTTTTCTCTTTTTCATCGCATGTTTGAATTGTTTTTTTATGGTTTTTACACAAAACCTCGAGCTTGGTCTTTGTCCATTCTCATGCTCGAAAATATATGAGAACACGATTGAGCACACTTTTATCACTTTTTCGGGCTCAACAAGGTTATACGAAAAAGGAACCCCCTGGACTCCTCTTTAAGCTCTTTTCAGACTCTCTAAACATGAAAAGATTGTCGAGCGACCTTGCTATTTTCACGCTCGTTAAAGTATTTGAAGAAAGCGTCCGTTGAGCAATAATTTATCTCTTTTTTGGTCTCATCAGACTATTTTATGAAAAAGGAACTGAGAGAGTTCTCTTTTGAGTGTTTTTCCAGACTCTATAATCATGAAAAACCTTCGATTTTTCTATCTTTTGACTCGTTAAACAAACATCAAAAGACCTCTAATGGGACCGAACCACTCCTTCCTAGGGTTTGTTAAACATACTCCAAAGGACTTGTCCGAAGGATGAGCTTACATCAACAAGCATATGTTATCCTCCTCAAGCTTGCATAAAAATAAAGAGGTACTCGCCATAAATGTGCGGGGAAAATTTGGGAAAGGGATGTGTTTTCATATTCATATCATTGGCAGTAAGTGTCGCTCTTGAACATGACACCCCCTATTCATTATCTAAAGCTGGTTTGGGAAATCCATTTGTCTCTCATTCAATTTTTCACAAGGTCATATCCTGATTCGTCTCTGATTCTGTGCTACCAAATCATTGGTCGTGTCATTCATATGTTCAAGAGAAGTTCATATGAGACCTATATCGAGTCGGCCATCTGCAGTTGTCCATTCTCTCCATGTCGGCCTTTCCTGTGTCCAGTTAAAATTACATCATACTCTATTCCACCTTCAAAATCTGTTACTCTTTTCATGTCATTGATGGGGGATACATCAAGGCCCTCCTATGACGATTTTTGTTCTGTCGACTCCAGTTCATTATCTGGAAACAAGACTTAGAAATTATTTGGTACCTTGGAACTTGCATGCCTCAATCATTGACCCCTGATCGAGAGATTCTGTCGGATGTTCGACCTCAAATCATTTATTCACATTTGATGGATTGTACTAGGGTACCTTGGGAGTCATTGACATTAATGGTGATTTCCCTCGCACTTGTTAACGGTTTCATCAATGACCGGTAATCAAGTGGTTTCTACCATGTTTGACTTCAGCACGTGTAATCACATGGTTAGATTCGTACTTTCAGGTGATGGGATTGAAGACCCTGGATCTCATATCCTTGATCCAGGTTGCGATGGAATATGTATAATTTGCTGACACATAGATCCACTTTGTATGTCTCGTGGCTATGTCGTCTTAATTTGAATTTTCTTGCATAGATCCATAGTGTATTCTTGGTGGCTATGCGATATTTTGATGGCATGGATCCACAGTGTATGATTGGTGGCCATGACCTATGTTTATGATGTCATCTATCTGTGATCTGAGTATGGGAATGCCTACCTCAGAACTAGTATGATATTCTGCAGATGCTTGGTTGTTTGCAGGTTTCCGATTAGATGTGCTCCTTGTTTCCAACACACACACTCAGTTTACAAAGTATTTCGATTGTCACTGATTCTGGCCTCATACTTTTGGGGGCATTCTATTACACATGATTTTGGTCATCTTGGTGATGTATTAACAATGGTGTACTCAAGCTCCCAACAAGAACTTTCTCCTGAGAAAAGTGGCATTTATCTCCTTCTAGAAAACATATTTTCAAAGTGAGTTCACAGGTTGCTTATAGCCTAGGGTGCGAGAATGACCCATTCTCGCAGGCCACCTTCAACAAGGGTGCGAACTTCTCACACTATGCTCTATACTTAGGGTGTGAACTTGTTTTCAATCTTGGAAAAAAGAAGAAGTCTCGAGGGTTCTAGAAGGGAATCTTATAGAAAATGGGTTGGCATTCGAATGGTTATCATTTTACTGGTTTCCCTGATTTGGTGGGATCATTCTCATCTATGTAACCATCTCATCCTCTCCTATATATTGATAGGATTCTCATGGAAAAGGTTAAGCAAGATTAATTGAAGAATTGGTGAAGGAATTGTGTGAAGAACCTAGCTTGAATAGAAGCTTGGAGACTCTAATAGGTCTATCAAGAGGAATTGGATATTCTTCATGCAAGTTCAAGAACAAGTGTGTGTGTTGGAACCAAGAGCCATCGAAAGGAAGCTTGCGACATCAAGGCGATTAGGTTGTATCTTCTACTTTCAATTAATATGATACAGTGGCATGTCCTTTTCCCATAAATTCATTATTACTTTATTGTGTAATTCCTTGATCATACACATAAGTTGATGATTGAATATGTTGTGCTATCTTTACTTTGGTTGGTTTGTGTTGTCTTGGTCTTGACCTTACAAGAGCACCGGAGCGAAGCGGGAGAAACATAGACCCTTGGAAGCGATACAAAGGTATGTCACTTGTTACTCCTTAAGAGCTAATTCAATGGTCATAACTTAGGGAAAGAGTCATGTTCTGTCCTGTTTTTCTTTAGATCCAGGTGGATCTAGGGAGATCTGTTAGTGTCTACACCTACCGATTAGTCTGATAACAACCATTCCTCCAATTTTATCACAAAAACCACAATCGTGTAGGGTGGATGCTACTCAGGCGACAGGCACTTTGGAGCCTGAAAAGATAAAAGAGGAAGATGTCCCAGAGGCCGGGGAGCCAGGAAGGTTTCTAACAGACACATTAGCAGGAGAGCATCTCGCAAAGGCACCACCGGTTGCGATGAGCACGCAAAAATAGGAAATAGCTATTGGCGAAGAGGAGGGACCAAGCGAAGTGGTCCCGATGAATGAGCCAATGGAAGAGCCAGGCGAGAAGGTCATAAAAGTCCCAGTCAAACAAAAACATCAGCCATAGTTTAGAGAGATAATGCAGCTTAAAATGGAAGTCAAGAAACTAAGGAAACAGGTACACAAAATGTAGAAGCGGATGAAGAAATACAAGCAGCAAGCTAGAAAGTCCAAGGCCACAGGAGTAGAAACAGAAACTTAGATGGACCAGGTAGCCATAACCTCTGATGCTACTCAGATGGACCAGGTAGCCATAACCTCTACTGCTACTCAGACAGACCCGGTCGAGCGATTGTTTGAAGACTGTGAGCATGCCTTAGCGGTCAAAGTGCAGACTTGGAAATCTATTGTGGCTCAGTATCAAAACAAGGTCAAAAGAACTCAGGAACGAGCTGCCAAAACAATTTTTGAATATGTGGAGTGTATAGATATCATGAGATTGAGGCATGCGAAGCAACAACTCAAGTTGGAATAGCTGGACAAGCAAGTGGCAGAGCTGAAAACTGATAAGGAGCAAATGTTAATTTGGCACAAGAGGTGATGGCATGTTGCCCCCCTGCTTCTTGTTATTCTTTATTCTTACATGAATGTTTTTTTTTATTCTGCATGGAGAGCATAAAAAACGAGATTAGTTATAAAATAGAAAATGGTGTACAATTCCTCCGAATAATGAGGCACCACGACGTACCTACTCAGCATTTGATGTGTGAATTTTACTTGCATGGGTATCTGATGCGCCTAGATAGAGAATTCAATCTAGTCCCATATGTGGGGGACATTCATTTAAGGGCCCTCACCTCTTACACTTTCAACCAGATCAGCTGGTAGAAGGATTTTAACACATTTGAATCTAACTAGGTTACAAAGCCGTTTATAATAAGAGGAGAACCTGAGAGGTCAGTTACCATGTTCACTAAACACAACACCTTTTTGGGAATTGAGGGGAATAGAGATAGAATGCTGAGGACACAAAATTGGTGCCTTGATCTTTGTGTTAAGAAAATAGTCACATTTCATGAAGAGGCCCTTGATTGCTGTAAAAAAAGGTGGATGATGTCACCTACAACTGTTCGGAACAGGGAACCTTTTGGGGCACTAAATTTTGCACGAGTTCTCCCCAGAGTGCCCAGATATGTGGCATGTATCCGAACATGCAGAGTCTGATGGATGGGAATCCGGTTTCAGTTCCCCACTATTTGGTTGCCAGTAGAAAATTACACTCTAGCGTATATCGTCCTAGAAGATTGGTGGAAAAAAGTCCTCCTTTCAGATGACTTTAAAGTTCCAGGGACAGAGATGCCCGAAGAATATGATCTCACCCATTTTCAGGAAGACAACAGTCAGCAAAATCCAGACCTTCAAAGGCGGTGAACTACATGAGGGCATGCAGAAGGCTAGTTGGAGGGAGATGTTGGGCACCAAATCAGGCTATCTTTCTACTGCATTTCCATTACCTTTTTGACCTTTTTTCACTAATTTACCTATGTTTGCTATGCTAAACTTGTAAGGTAAATACCCCTGCCTTGTCTATTGGAATATTTTATTAATGAAATAAAGTCGTGGAGTTTTTCCTATTCGTAGCACTAAAACGAATTTTTGACCGTAGCTTCTAGAGAACAGGAACCAAGGCTTCAATATCCCACAACAGATCTGCTATTCAGTTGTTTTGAGGACAGTAATGACCAAGCCATAGGGAGGTCACGCAGCTAGAGTCGCAGATCCCTGGACCATCTTTGGCATCTCGTTGATCTTGTCTATCTAGTGTTGGTGTCGTTCCAACTAATGTATATTTTTGGGGATACGGTTACCATGTTTTGGGGAAAGAGGTTGTTCTCCCTCTCCATGTATAAAAAATAGTTTACTCCTGTAGCAGGGGATGCCCCCATTGATATTGTAATAACCCTTTTCAAATTTATAGAGCATCATCTATTTTTTTGTCTTAATCTTCCCTGTGACTAACGCAGCCCTAATCAGAGAGCTAGGATCCCTCTTCTGATCAGGTGCTGCGTCTTTCTGTGTATATTATTTATCAGTTTATGTTTGTTGTTACAGTGTTTTAATTCTTATGATTGCTTTTCAGAAGTCGTCATTAATTTAGTTTCACAATAATGTTTTGAAACTTAATCACGAACCCTTGGCCAGAACAGATTGTGCTCTCGCCCCTGCATATACCTTGTGTGTTTCCTTGAAAGAATACACACCCAGATTGATAAATTAATGTAGGAAAAAAGGGTGAATAATCGTTCATACCTGGACACCAACAATGGTTTGGGTTAGTCTTAACTGGTTGATTTGGATGTTTTGCATAGTGTCAAAAGGCATTACATTAATTGTTGCACGTAAATCAATGAGTGGGTTTGGTAAAGAAATACCATTAATTTCAACAGTGAATACTGGGTTCCCAGGGTCATTATATTTGTATGGCATTTCAGAAATAAATTTAGTTAATTGCCCCACCACCTAAAAAGGGGGAGGTTCCTTCTTCTTCCTTCCTGGTTTCTTAAGGAAAATATCCCTAATGATTTTGGAATATATGGGGATATCCTTAATGGCTTGCAACAGAGGTATTTTTATACATACATTTCGTAATTCATCCTTTATACCTTTGTGCAAGGGTGGGTCGGGTTTCTTCACTAATAGTCTTTCGGGGTAGGGTGGAAGATTAACTTGTTGAGGTACTCGTACAGACTGAGAAGTGATTGGAATAGGAGGGGAAGTTTCTTCTTCTACAGGGGTAGTTTGAGTGTTTTCTTCCTCAGAATGATTATCATTTTCTTCCTGAATTATTACTCCAGGATTTGATTGTTTTACAGTTTTCCCTGATCGTAGTTGAATTTCATAGGTGGGAAAGGTTTGAACTTCTGTATTCTGCATAGGGTGGGTGGGTCGATTATTGGGGTTAGGGACTGGCTGGGAATGGATTGTTGTTGGTCTCAGAGGGTTGTGGGAAACTTGGTTTTGTGGTTTTTGATTGGAATTTATAGGTACTTGTTGTTGTTGGTTAGGGTTCAAGGGGGTTGTAAATTGCTGCTGTATAGGAGGTGGGAGTAAAGCTTGCATCTGTGGTGGGTTAAATCCAGGTAGTAATTGAGAAATGTTTGCAGGATACTATGGATATGTAGGGTAAGAGGGATTCCCATACACACGCCCCCTCCAACCTTGTTGCCAAGGTTGAGTTTGAGCTTGCTGAGGTGTCCATTGTGGATAGGTCATTGGGGGAGGACCCCATTGTTGTTGTTGATACTGTGCATTAGGGTCATAAAATGCATTGGGGTTTTGTGCTATCCAAGGTCTTTTGGAAGGGTATGATTTTTCTTGTGAGACTCCTCCTCCCCTATACATGGCTTGTAGTTCAAGCAAAGTTGGACACTCAGATGTGGGGTGCTCTAGTGTACAAATGCCACATATTTCTATGACGTTTAATGGACATTCTTTCTCACCATGCTTCTTTCAACATCTAGGATAGAAGATTGCTAAAACAATCTCTTCTTCTTGTTTCTTTTTTAGTTTTAGCGTATCTAATTGGTTACTGATTGTTGTCAAGATGTATGTTTTAAAGTTCTCTAATAAGTTTCCTAACTCAATTCTGGTGACAGTTCCCGAGCTTTGTCTTGTATTTTTGCTAAAAGAATCTCTTGGTGCTTTGCATGTTTTAGCTTGTCCTCTTGAGTATCTTCTATAGTAATTTGCAATCTCTGCAAAAGGATTTTGGTGCACATCTCCTAAACTTAACAAATTTAAAACCTCTATGAAGTCATCTCTAATAGCCTTCAAAAATACTGTTCCTACTATAGTTGGGTCGGTGGTGAATAATTTTGATTTCTGGTAGTTGTATAAGAAGCTTTCTAAGTAGTCTTCAGGGATTTCATCTTCTATTTGTTGCATTTTAAAAATGTCATTTTTATCATTATCCTTACAATAGTCTTGGTATTTCCATAAAAATGTGTCTTTCATCTGATCACAAGAGAGGATTGTATTTTCTCCTAAGCTCATGAACCATCTTAAGGTTGAATCCTTCATTGTAGCAGGAAAGAGCTTAAGTTTTTGGGCATCGTCTGAGTAGTTATAGCTTCTACATAATATGTCAAACTCGAATAAGAATAAGTCTGGATCTTCAGTTGACATACCTTTAAAAGTGGGTAACAATGATAGTGGGATGTTTTTCATGCTGACGTTTCTGGAAATATCCAAAATTGGAAACCCAAAGGTCTCAGTCTCAGTGACTTCATTTCCTTCTTCTTCTGCCATTCCACTGATAGATGGTTTAGAAACTGGATTTTGTGTGTCTCCTAAATGTTCAGCAGATTCACGTTCTGCCCACCCCAATGTTGATTCTTTCATTTTAGGTTCTTCTTCTGGAGCCTCGCTGGCTCCCCTTGAACTTT
>JASDQU010099965.1:6917-53423 GCA_032191745.1 Picea mariana | reverse complement strand
TTTTGAAGAGAGGCCTAAGTATTGTGGTCTTGGATATGAACGAAGAGATGGAGCAAATTCCAAAGTTGAGGAGACAAGGGAAAAAGTTCCAAGAACAAATTTTGTTTCAAGTTCACCTCTTCAAGAAAGCTATAAAGGTGAAAGTTCAAGAACTTTTGTTGAAAGTTCAATCCCTCCAGCATGCAAGGCTTGTGTTCAATATGAATTCAAATGTGTGAAACGAAAGAGTGGTGACAGTGATGAGGACAAGAACACTGTTGATGGTCTTCAAAGGAGAGCTTGTAACTCTTCAAATTCACCTCCTCAAAGAGGCGATAAAGGTGAATGTTCAAGGTATAATTCTGCTTATCATTCAGTTGCTTTTGATTATGTTAAGCATGATAAATTTGTACGTAAAAATGGAAGAAAAAGTCCATGTACATATTGTGGTTTATATAACCATCATATTTCAAAATGTTGGAAAAGATTAACCGCTTTTAGGAAACTTCACAAGCAAAGACAACGTGAAAAGAGGATGCAAAAGATTTGCACTCATTGTCAGAAGAGGGGTCATCTCATTGACCAATGTTGGACATTGCATCCAACTATTCATCCACAACACAAGAAGCAGTTGGATAAAGAGATTGGCAAGAATGGAAGAGGAGATTCCATCATTGATGTGAGTCAAGATGATTCACAAGAGGACGATTTTCAACAGAAAAAGTCACCATTGAGTTGGCTTGGTAAGAAATGGTTGGATTTCTTGAGCAAGTAAGGCTTGCATCTTCTGTTGTAGATGCATATTTCAGCCTTATGTATGCATTTATGTCGAGAGTATGATAATTTGCAATAGTTTATCACAACTTGTATGATGCAAGTTGCATGTGAATGCAATTCGTTTGAAGGCATTCTTGTTGTTGCACAACTTCGCTAGGAGGATGTAAAAGATGGATATGATGTTTACTTGTTACAACCATGTATCTTTTTCATATTCAACTCTTATGTACCCACATGTTACGGGGTTTATGTACTTATGTTTGTACTGGAAGGAGAGTTGAAGAGTCATGCACATGCATTTGTTTTTGTGTATGTGTAAGAAGTGAACCTGGTGATAGTTCATCATGAATGACTCATGATTGTAACATGATTGTGTATCATGTATGTCGACTTGCTAGATTGGGAAGGTTGATATGTTTCAAATGCGTTTCGACTTGTGTCGATGTTGTCTTGACGACTATGTGTGTCGATCATGTTTTTCGACTTGTGTTTAGTCGATGGTGTTTGTTGGCTTGAAAGTTGATTTTGAGTACACTAAGATGCAGGAAAACACCATGTGCTTTGATGAAGTACAGGATGCGACAGTTTGTTTGAAGAAAAAGACTTTTTTTTTCAGTCTTGTATAATTTGTTTTCAAGATTGATGGTTTTCTTGGCTTGTGACAAGATGTCGCAAGAAATTTTTTGCAGCCATTGGAGAGTTGATTGTTTTGATGCCAAAGAGTTCACAAGAGGGACTTGATTCTCAGTGGGAAGGTTGGCAGTCTTCCAAGCACAGAGAGAACAATGGGTCAGCAGCAGCCAGAGAACAATGGTTGAGGGACATAGCCAGTTGCAGTGCAAGGCATGTCAAAGTATCCAGGTGATTGTCGAAAAGGCTTTTCAAGTAGAAGCAGTTGATAGAACTTGAAAGCAGACAGATAATCATAAGCTTTTGTGGGTCCAAAATCCTTTCAGTGGGAAGGTGTGATCAAAATCTGGACTAGGGGTCAAATTTTAGCTCAAAAATCAACATTCTCATAATTGCCTCAAAACAAATGGGTCTGTAGCCCTCGTCATCACGAACCTAACGCAACTCGTTTTGTCTCAAACGAACGTCGGGAGCGAGAGATATCGCAATCTGTTCGAATCGTCAAACCGATAAAAAAAGGGACGCTGACTGTGCAGTCCATACAATCCGTATGGATGCTGACGTGGCATGTCCGTACGATGATGTGGCAGAGTTGAATGGCAGAGGTACGACCACTGATGTGGCAGGTGACGTGGCATTCATTTATTGGCACATTTTGGGCGAATCTATTAGTGACACGTGGCAGTTATTGGGCAAATGGCATGGTGCCACATGGCCTAGTCATGGGCTGCCACGTGGCACCGTTGAATTGGTCGTTGGCTCAAAATAATATGGAGTCCGTGGGGATCGAACACCGGACCTCCCCCTTTGGCAGTGCTTTGGTAGTGTGTGGGCTACCACTAGCCCACACGATGGTCCTTATATATCAAATGCGTTTTATTTTATATAAATTGTATTGAAATATTATATGGGGCGTGTCCAGGCTGGGGCTTAGCCCCAGCCCTGGTCGCATACGTTTATATATATGTCCACCATTTTATATACGGAGTGCGCGGGAGTTTTGATCCATATTCAAAGCCCCAGTCGCATGTATTTTAATCCATATGACCACAGTTTAAAGTGCACGCGGATTGGTTTTTCAAACGGTTAAACATGCACCCGACAAGTGGCATGTAACCATTGGCTCAAAGACTCATCCCTTTTTGTTTGAGCGCACGATCTTATGGAAGACCACATGACCACGACCTTGGCGGTTGGGGGTTTTAGTTCTGTTAACCATCCTACAGTTTAGATAGTTTTTCGGTTGTGCACGTGTGCTGGGTTTAAATAGGCGTTTTGGAGTGTGTTCTTGGTTCAACGTACAAGAGGTGCGTTTTGGCGAACCAGAGCCAGCAAGCTTAAAGGAAGAGGATGGCAAGAGGCCTATCTTTCTCATTTTTTGGCCAATTGAGGTGCCGTAAAAGCCCATCTAGGGGTTTTTGGACGTCCTGAATCCATTGGCACTGTTATCAAGGCCATTTGAAGACTTCTTTTGCAGGTTTTCAACCATTGAAGTTTCAAGAAGCTCTAGGGAGCTTGAAGCCCTCATTGATTGAGGACATGTTTTGGTGAGACTATGTTTATTTTCTGTGATTGAATAATCATTTTTGGCTAATTGTTATGCTCTGAACACTTTGGGATAGGTTTCAGAGGCTTTTGAGGACTTTTACAGGTGTTTTTACCATAGAGAAGCTCATGGAAGCTTAAGGCCACATGTAGAAGAGGTCATGCCCGGATGAGCTATGATCCGTTTTCAGAGTTTTATTAGTCATTTTTGGGGTTTTTATGTGTTCTGATCCAAATGGTATAGTCTATTTTTCCATCGGAGTTGAGCAGAATCTTGTAAAAGAACTTTTGACAAATTAATCCCAGAGAGCCAAGTCCATTGATGGAGGCTCAAGGAGATGTAGCCCGGAGAGAGGTGAACTCCTTTTTCATGTTGTTCTTGTTGTGAGTTTGATGGTTTATTTGCTGCAAGTTATGTTGTTGTGTTTTTATTTAAAGAACTTATTTAACCATTTAAGAGAACTTTTCCTCACACATAAACATTTAAAAGAAGAAGCATAAATTTGGCACATAAACTATCTTGCATATTTTAACACATGAAGCAAGGTCTTGTAAAGTTTATTTTAATGGAGTAGAGGGTGCTTGCATAGCATAACAAGTCAACCTTCTATTTTCAGATCATACCTTCAGCTTATTAACAAAACACAATCCACACCTTAGTACAAAAGTTTAAAATAAACCAATCAATCAATGTGGATCAGTAGGAAGGTCTCCTTCCTTATTGATCACCTGCATATCTGAATTGTGTAGTATACGAGTCAAAAATTCCTCTTTTGATAGGGGTTTGTTATAAATTCTCAACCGGTGACCATTCACAAGTAGTGGTGTCTGTTGTTCGTCAATTGTCTTTATCTTGATTGAACCATTATCATAGACAGTGTCAATTTTGTAAGGTCCCATCCAACGAGTAGTTAACTTACCTTTGGAAATTCTTGAATTTGTTGTCATACAACAGGGCCCAATATCCTTGTTGAAATTTTTTCTTTTTGAGATACTTGTCATGCCATTTTGTTCTTTGCTCTTGAATGAGGGTGGTTCTTTGAAGAGCTTCCTGCTTGATTTTGTCCAACTCATTAAGATGTAAGATTCTTTGTTGCTAGGATTGATCCAAGTTCATGCCAACTTGTACTGCAGTCCTGAAGGTTTTGATTTGGAATTCTATGGGGAGAAGTACCTGCTTCCCATACACCAAATCGTAGGGTGTATGTCTTGTTGTATTCCTCCAGGTGATTCTATAAGCCCATAAGGCTTCTAGTAATCTGTCAGCCCAATCCTTGTGGTGTAGTTGTACTGTTTTGGTAAGAATGGACTCAATAACTTTGTTGGTAGATTCTACTTGTCCATTTTCCTGTGGATGGTAGGGTGTAGATTTCCTGTGTTTAATTTGGTACTGTTCTGTAACAGCTTTGACTAGATTAGAGGTAAATTGAGTTCCTTGATTAGTGACAATTTCTCGAGGTACACCAAATCTAGTAAATATGTCATTAAAAAGAAAATATACCACTGATTTTTCACTTGCAGCTGATAAATCTTTTGCTTCAACCCACTTAGTCACATAGTCAGTACATACAAGTATGTACTTCTTCTTTTTAGATGCAGGGTTAATGGGCCCTACAAAATCTAATGCCTATTTCTCGAAAGTCTCAATGACTACTTGGGCTTGAAGTGGCACTTGGTCTCGTGCAATAGGCTTACCCATTCGTTGGCATTCATCACAATTGGATACATAGGTTTTAGCATCTTTGAAAATATGAGGCTAATAATAACCAGATTGCATAACTTTATAAGCGGTCCTCTTGTCTGCGAAGTGTCCTCCATAAGAACCATCATGGAAGGCTTGCAAAATATCATGGATTTCATCTTCCCTTACACATCTCCTGATTACCAAATCTGGTCATGTTTTGTAGAGACAATCATCGTGCCACATGTAGTTTGCACTTAGCTTAATCACTTTCTGTTTTTCTCTAGGAGACAATTTCCGAGGCATCTTCTTTGTCACAAGATAGTTAGCTACATCTACATACCAAGGAGTGAATGTAGAAATAGAAAACAATTTTTCATTAGGAAAGTTATCTTCTACTGGTGTGTTATCTCCCAGATGACTCATTCTAGATAAGAAATCAAACACAAGATTATCCTTACCAGGTCTATCAATAATGTTGATATTGAACTCTTGTAATAATAATACCCATCTTGTAACTCTAGGATTTGTTACAAGTTTGTTCATTAAGAATTTGATGGTTGAATGATCAGTGTGTACAAAAGCATGATATCCTGTAATATAGTGTCTAAATTTATTGATAGCATGGACCACAACTAGCAATTCTTTTTCTGTGACCGTATAATTAACTTCAGCTGGAGACAGATTTTTACTAACAAAGTAAATAGCATAAGGCATTTGATTTTCGCTTTGTCCAAGAACTGCCCCAAGGGTTGTGTCTGAGGCATCGGTACAGATATGAAAAGGAAGGGACCAATTTAGTCCTCTTAATACAGGGGTAGTTGACAATTTCTGTTTTAGAATCTCAAAAGATATTTGGCATTCATCATCCCACTTAAATTTGGCTTCTTTAGATAATAACTTGAATAAAGGAGTAGCTAGGCTTGTAAAATTCAGAATGAATCTTCTATAGTAGCTAGCATGCCCTAAAAAATTGTGAACTTCCTTTTGTGAGGAAGGTATTCTGATTTGTGTGATAATATGAATCTTTGTCGGATCAACTCTCATTCCAGAACCAGAGATGTGATGTCCCAAAACAATACCTTCAGTGAGAATCATCTTTGAATTTTCATTACTTAGGGAAATATTAGTTTCCTTACACCTAATCAAGACCTTTTGTAGACTGATCAAAGCTTCCTGGAAGTCTTTTCCATGGACTGTAAAGTCATCCACGTAGACTTCCACCCAATCATTGGTCAAGTCAGAGAAAATGGGTAGGAAAACCCTTTGAAAAGTGGTCGGGGCATTGCAAAGTCCAAAAGGAAGAACCCTATAAGCATAGGTTCCCCATGGGCAGGTGAAAGTGGTCTTCTCCTGGTCTTCGGGTGCTATTTGTATTTGGTTATAACCACTAAACCCATCTAGGAATGAAAAATACTTCTTTCCGAACAAGGTATCCAACACCTGATCAATACATGGTAAGAGAAAATAATCCCTATGGGTGGCTTTGCTCAACTCCCTGAAGTCTACACATATTCTCCACTTACCATTTTTCTTGGGAATTATGACAAGTGGAGACACCCATTGACTATCTGAAATGGGGTATATGATATTGGCTTGAAGGAGTTTTTGCAATTCCTCTTTTACAATATCTTTAAGGGATGGATTCATCCTTCGTTGAGGCTGTCTAACTGGTTTGATTTGGTCATTAGTGTAGATATGATGTCTGCATGTGTTAGGGTGAATGCCTTTCATGTTTGTATAATCCCATGCAAAGGCATCAAATTGTCTTTGGAGAATTTCAATTACTTGTGTCTTTTGTTCTGGTTCCAAACTAGAGTTGATATACAAAGGTTTTCCTGGGCTAAGCTCAACAAGTTCAGTACTTTCTTCCTTCTCTGAGGGAGCTAGTGATAAAATATATAATTGAGTGGTATCGGGGTGCCAAGTTTGTTGAAATTCGGAACTGAAAATGTGTGACAAATCTGCAAAAGACCTTGGATATTCAATACAATTTGTATCAGCCAAAAATAAACTTAAGACTTGTTCATCTGATTGTTCTTGCATTCCTCTTACCTGTTCAAGTGTTAACAGGGGTCTGATGCAATCCTCTTCTCCATAAGGGTTTTCTAACCAGACGGGTATCTCCTGTATCAGTTGGGTAGGAGAAAAGAGGACAAGCTTTTGGCTATGTGTGCCATTGGATATAGTCATTTCACCAGACTAACAACTGATAAAGGTATCTTCTATGGCCAGCCAAGGATGTCCAAGAACCACAGGGTGTCCTGGTTTGGAGGATGATTTAGAGTAGATGACTAGAAAGTCTATTGGATATTCCCAAGAAGCTACAGTGACTGTGACATCATCTAGACCTCCTACAGGGCTAATGATTGACTTATCTGCCAACTCTATCATGGTTTGGGTTGGTCTTAACTGGTTGATTTGGATGTTTTGCATAGTGTCGAAAGGCATTACATTAATTGTTGCACCCAAATCAATGAGTGGGTTTGGTAAAGAAAGACCATTAATTTCAACAGTGACTACTGGGTTCCCAGGGTCATTATATTTATATGGCATTTCAGAAATAAATTCAGTTAATTGCCCCACCACTTGAACAAGGGGAGGTTCCTTCTTCTTCCTTCCTAGTTTCTTAAGGCAAAGATCCCTTATGNNNNAGGGTGGGTCAGGTTTCTTCACTAATAGTCTTTCGGGGTAGGGTGGAAGATTAAATTGTTGAGGTACTCATACAGACTAAGAAGTGATTGGAATAGGAGGGGAAGTCTCTTCTTCTACAGGGGTGGTTTGAGTGTTTTCTTCCTCAGAATGATTATCATTTTCTTCCCGAATTATTACTCCAGGATTTGATTGATTTACAATTTTCCCTGATCATAGTTGAATTTCATAGGTGGGAAAGGTTTGAACTTTTGTATTATGCATAGGGTGGGTGGGTCGATTATTGGGGTTAGGGATTGGCTAGGCAAGGATTGTTGTTGGTCTTAGAGGGTTGTGGGAATCTTGGTTTTGTGGTTGTTGATTGGAATTTATAGGTACTTGCTGTTGCTGGTTAGGGTTCATGGGGGTTGTAAATTGTTGTTGTATAGGAGGTGGGAGTAAGGCTTTCATCTGTGGTGGGTTAAGTCCAGGTAGTAATTGAGAAATGTTTGCAGGATACTGTGGATATGTAGGGTAAGAGGGATTCCCATACACACCACGCCCCCTCCAACCTTGTTGCCAAGGTTGAGTTTGAGCTTGCTGAGGTGTCCATTGTGGATAGTTCATTGGGGGAGGACCCCATTGTTTTTGTTGATACTGTGCATTAGGGTCATAAAATGCATTGGGGTTTTGTGCTATCCAAGGTCTTCTAGAAGGGTATGATTGTTCTTGTGAGACTCCTCCTCCCCTATACATGGCTTGTAGTTCAAGCAAAGTTGGACACTCAAATGTGGGGTGCTCTATTGTACATAGGCCACAGATTTCTATGAAATTTAATGGACATTCTTTCTCACCATGCTTCTTTCGGCATCTAGGACAGAAGATTGCTAAAATAGTCTCTTCTTCTTGTTTCTTTTTTAGTTTTAGGGTATCTAACTGGTTACTGATTGTGCTCAAGATGTTTGTTTTAAAGTTCTCTAATAATTTTCCTAACTCAATTCTAGTGATAGTTCCTGAGATTTGTCTGGTATTTCTGCTAAAAGAATCTCTTGGTGATTTTCTTGTTTTAGCTTGTCCTCTTGAGTGTCTTCTACAGTAATCTGCAATCTCTGCAAAAGGATTTTGGTGACATCTCCTGAACTTAAAAAATTTAAAACTTCTATGCAGTCATCTCTAATACCCTTCAAAAATACGGTTCTTACTACAGCTGGGTCTGTGGTGAATAATTTTGATTTCTGGTAGTTGTATAAGAACCTTTCTAAGTAGTCTTCARRGMTTTCATCTTYTGTTTGYTGCATTTTAAAAATGTCATTTTTAGCATTATCCTTACAATAGTCTTGGTATTTCCGTAAAAATGTGTCTTTCATCTGATCCCAAGAGAGGATTGTATTTTCTCCTAAGCTCATGAACCATCTTAAGGTTGAATCCTTCATTGTAGAAGGAAAGAGCTTAAGTTTTTTGGCATTGTCTGAGTAGTTATAGCTTCTACATAATATGTCAAACTCGAATAAGAATAAGTCTGGATCTTCAGTTGACATACCTTTAAAAGTGGGTAACAATGATAGTGGGATGTTTTTCATGCTGATGTTTCTAGAAATATCCAAGATTGGAAACCCAAAGGTCTCAGTCTTAGTGGCTGCATTTCCTTCTTCTTCTGCCATTCCACTGATAGATGGTTCAAAAACTAGATTTTGTGTGTCTCCTTAACGTTTAGCAGATTCAAATTCTGCTCACCCCAATGTTGATTCTTCTATTTTAGGTTCTTCTTCTGGAGCCTCATGGATCCCCTTGAACTTTCTCCTGGTGGAATTTTTCCTGCACCAGTGTCAGTTGGATTAGTGGGGGGGGGGGTTGTTTTTGAATCTTTAGAGATTACAAATCTACCCTTATTATCTCTATATCTATGCATAAAATGGAAATTTGATTCTTAACTGAATTGAAATCCTAATTCTATCTAGAAGGTAAGAAGGCAACCTGGCTTCGGAGAACCCCACTCTAGTGGCCATGTGGCTCTTCACTCATGTCTTAAACATTTTATCCTCCTCCCTCAAGCAGCCTTTAAAATCATTCAAAAACTATGCAAACAATCTAAGCTAAAAATCACTTCCTACCATTTGCAACTCCCCGGAAACGACGCCAAAATGTTGTGCTACTTATATGTGTAATATAATGCACTCATTAATTATCAATCTGGGATTCATAATCAATAGAGTTACAAGACACCAGTAAGGAAGGTAATTCTAATGTCATGAGTATAGAACTATTATAGATTATGCATGCTGGAAACAAAACAAACTAGCAAATCAAAACACACTTTGGTTGTCTTTCACAGAGAGGCTATCTACTCCATTATGGCACATGAAAGTATGATATGGAGTTCTTTTGACAGATCAACTCTGCTATCTGACCCATAAAACTAACTATGCAATCACACTTCTGAAAGGGAAATCACACATCAATCATCAAGACATAGCATGGGTAGTTCAATAGTCAATATACTGAGTATGTTGTGGTTCACAATGTGTTGTTGTGAACTTCACTAGTTCTCCTTCAAATATGTCTGATTACTGCTGCCAACATTTATGTCTATGAAGTGAAATCAAATTCATAAAAACAGAAATAGAGCATATGAAAAAAAAAGGATCTTTAAGAAATCGAAACCTAAACTGAACTATACTGTTATCATCTGAAAAGATCAAAGCTTCAGCTAGTCTAACATTTATACTATTGAAATCAACTGCTAACACTAATATAAAAGGATGCTAACCTTTTTTGGGTGGTGGGATCTTGTCGCTTCAACAGGTCAGCGACTGGAGTCTACAATAAGCTTTATTTCAATCCACACATTCCTCTTACTCAAATTTCAAAACATAGAATTAAACTATGCTAACAACTCAACTCACATTCATGCATAAATGATCAAGACCTGGAAATAATTGACATCCTTCTATTAAACTTCAACTCAAAATCTGTTCTGCAATATGTAACACTGCTTCACATACTTTGTTATGCTAACTCTCTACTACCTCCACCATCCTTGCCATGACTATTTAATTAGTCTTAGTTGTGAAACACAAGGAGGTGAAATCTTTAGCAGATCAGTCAATTGTCAAATTTATATATTCGGTTACATATTTTAAGCTTCATCCTCATGACATGAAGTGTATGAGGATGAAGCAATAAACAAACTAGCTTAACATAACCTTGCTAGAGCTTTGACGATTCAACAAACATCCAACAATTATCTTGGGCACGATCTGGAGCTAAACTTGGTATATTCTGCTTCCTGTATTGGTACCGGATTGTGACAGGTGAGATTCAGTAAATGGTACTGGATCCAAACAGTATGCAAGTGGTTGGTACTAGAGTAGAATAGTTTGCGGCCATTGGTACCGGATCGTGACAGTGGATGGTTCGATACTGGATCTTAATAGAAGGTGTGCTTGGTACTGGATTCAGACAGTGGCAATCTGGCACATAAGTACCGGATGGCTGAGCTGATACATAAATGTTGGACTCATCTAGAGGTCAAAGGTTATACGTAGAAATTTAAAACATTAGTACATGAAACATTTAGTCTCCTAGTTCAATAAACCACAAAATGCACGAATTCAATTATTCTTTACCTTATGACCTCATCAATGGCTAATGGTAGTGTTCTTTGTCATTTATCCAAGCTTAGGTAAGCCAAAAAGGTATAGATGAGGAGTATAATAGGGTAGTGGGGATGTCAATTTAGAGGCTCAACAGTATGTTAGTCCTTCTTTCATGCAAAGCGTTGTGCTTAATTTTTTGGGCATGTGAGTGAGGATCTTTGGTTGAAGTTGGATAATGGATAATTGGCTTGGGAAATTGTGTCAATTGCCTTGTTTCACCTTAGTGTTCAGCTTCTATGCCCTGGTCCTGTGTTGTCACCGCCCAAGGAAAATGGGTACTACTAGGGCACCCTCATAAGGGTAACATTTTGTTCCCCACCATACTTAACACTTTCCATCTTGGAGCCTCTCATAGTGCACTAAACTTCGGTAATCGGTCATGGTCCATTCTCTCATGAAAAGAAGAGGTTGAAGGCCTAGAGGTTGATGAAACTACTATGTGTCTATGTTATGTTATAAATAATAAAGGCTACCATAAAATATTTAGACCAACTTGAGCTCTACTACCTCTAATGGTAATCACCCATGTTTGGATGTGAATGAATGCACCAAATTATAAAGGACTACTACCCAGTAAAAAAATGAATGAATGAAGCTTGAAACCTTTTAAAGGGGACTTGCAAATGATAGTTGGGTATAAAAAGGAAAATAAGGGGTTTAGAATGCAAAAATTATAGAGGAAAGGGTATCTCAAGAAAGCAAGCACTCCCTCTACAAAGACGTTCATAGAAATGGATTCAATGACACCATAAGCCATGAAGTAAGCCCTAAAACCATATCACTATCGCACTTTTGAAGGGTTTATTTATTTCCTGCTTCCCTTAGGACCTATCCCTCTGTCTGGGTTCTTTTATTTCATATCTATGTTGGCACACCTAATAGGGTTGGATGAAGGCCCTCCCATACTTAAACTTGTCATCTCACATGGAATCCTCGGTTGGTGTGATGCTTGAAGTGGATACCGAGGTGATTTGTTTACATGGATTATATCTTAAGTTACAACTTACTTTGAATGTTTTAAGGACTAATGTTTCTTCTGAACCTTGGCTAACCTTGTCTTATACTTTTCTTTGTTTTGAATGGCCCTTACATGGTTCTTTGAGGGACGTCCTGGGCTTGTACATAGGACGTTGTGCATTTCTTACAGAACTTGGGCATGTGTGGTATAGAGTAGTGAGTCATCCAACAACTCACCACCGTCAAACATCAACTCTCACATCCTTGGAACCTTTTATGATGGATATATGGGCTTGGTTTGAGCAAATTGGGTCATGATGGCACACAGATGGGCTGAAAGCCCACAATCTGGGAAGAGTACCCCCAGGGATTTTTACCCATCGGATCAAGGATGTTGTAGTAGTATAAAACTAGAGACCATGCATAGGCGATATGTATCTCCCTCCATCTAGGACGTAGTGCCCTAAACCCCTAACGTCACCCTTGTTTTTCCATGACATCATCTTCTAGGGTTTGGTGGTGCTACAGTTTTGGTGGACAATTTGGGTATTGGTGATGATTTGTCATGACCATGACAGAGGAGACATTCCCTTTCCATGGCTTCACTTCTAGATGATGCCACATGGCCTTTGAAGGCCCTCACCCTTCCTAGGAAGGCTTGACGTCTCACACGTGTGGACTTTTACATGATGTATTTTGCACTTTAGAATTTTGTAAAGGATAAATGAGGGGTCAGCGCCACTTCAATTTTCATGTTGGAATTTTATGTGGAAAAATATTCTAGGATAGCCTCCTATAAGAAGCTCTTTTATCCATCATCATTCCTCACCATTGTGGGGTGATTACTTCTAACATTTTTGGCCTTTTGGGGGCTATTGATCATTCTATCACATGTGTTATTCTTGAAGGAGATCTCTTGTCGATGTTTCGCTGATTTTGGATGGATATTTCTACAATTAGGGTTTTATGCTCTTGGTTTCTTGGATAAAGTAAGTAATTTTCTACAATTCTATAGTATTTTGTTAATGTAAATGGTGAAATTGTTATTTTGTTGTAAGAAATCTTGTTATTTGAAACCCTAAGAGAGGAACATAAGTGTTTATTCCTCTCATCAAGTTTTATTTGTCCAAATTTGTAAATCGTCCTTACTAGGGTTAGAATCCTAAAGCCCTAAAGTGATATCACTTTAGGATTTTATCCCTAGACTTTTGATCTTTGACTTAGTTGAATCTAGAACAAGGGAAAATGATATCTAAGGTCCAAACGTGCTTGCACCCTAGATATATTTTCTTCAAAGTCTAAAGCCTAAGGCCCAAACGTTCTTGCACTTTAAGGTTTAAACTCTACCTCTTGGCTTAAATTATATCAATCTTCAAGTGTAATGCATTTAGACTCCATAATCCCTAGGATGATAACTACATTGGTTTAGAAGCAATCTTGTGCTAAAAGTAGATGTTAAATTCCCTTTTCCTATTCTTTCAAGTGCTCTACTTGTTGAAATTTTGGTATACTCATTTAACCATAGACAGTGTCACATCATTGTCACCCAACCATAGGCATTTAGATATCCCACCCTCGAGCACACTAACCTTAACTTAAAATAATTCTGGCAAGCCTACTCAAGAACCAACAAACAAACCCTAGTTGCTAACTGCAGCAACAACCCAAGACAAGTAGAGCACTCCTTCTCCAAGGGTAGCGCACAAGAGAGAGAGTCTCCATATCCACATAAAAATTACCATACACAACTGCAACAACTGAAACTACACTACTCTCTCTAACTTGCACATACTTAGGAAGAATATCACCAAGAGAATCACCAAGAATGTCACCAAGAGAATCACCAAGAGAGAGACCAAGAACAAGAGATGACCATGCACCCGTATTCCTCCTTCCAGCTGCAACTATAGATCTCCACAAGACTTGCACTCAAACTGGGTGTGAAAATGAGCTAAAACGTCCTCTTTTTATATTAATCTGTCCAATGACTTTTCTGGCTGGGCTGACCTAACTTTGTAGTAATTATATGTTTTGTTTATCTTTTTTCTGTGGAGCTGACTTGTCTTCTAGGGTTTCCACACATCTGTTTAATGGTTCACTTGCTTCTAGAATATTTTATTCTAAGTCATAGGTTACACGTGGAGGTTAATACCTCCTGCAACAACCAAAACATCAACACTACTAACTCTAACCCTAGCAAACTTACAATATTTATTGTCATTGTTACAAAAATTTTCTACAACCACTGAAAACTACTTCTATTTGTTGCATACACCTACTTACAATTGGATTAACATATTCATAAATCACCTCTAACAATTGGATAATATTCGATTGGTTGAATGCTTACTTTTTATGGTCAATTGTGGTGTTTCTGAGCAATAATTCTTGTTGTTGTCACAAAACATTTATTGTTGTTGTAAGGTTGTTTACTTCTATAATTTGCAACAACCTTAGTACAATTTAATTTATCTAGTGTCTAGAGAGGTCATTGTTGCATACTTCATCTTTGTAATTGTTATATATATGCTACAAATTGTTTCTTGTTCCAAGCAGGTACAACAATAACCCTTCAAACTCTCTTTCTTTCCTAGACCTAGACCAACTAATCGATAATCAAGATATAAGGTGGCAGGATTAGGGAATAAACTTGTTATTCGATCCCTTGAGGTCACCAAGGAAGCCTCCCTTGTGGTGGACCTCTTCCATCACTATAACGAGGTAAGATACTACTTAGGTGACAGTGATAGTTTCTTCCATAGTTACGCAAGATTTGAGGATCTTGTGGTGGGCTTTGCACAGGTACAAATCCTGCGATAACAATTTTAAATTTGATGTTGAGGTTATCCATGGATTTCTTCAATGTGTTCAAAGGATGGTGTTGACTCCCAGTGATCACTCAGTTATTTCCAAACAAATGTAGATATATAGGTTGGTTGCTAGGACATTTGGTTATGAAATGGTTTTCCAAGACAAGACCACTAGGATGCCAAGTAAACTTCAAGTACAATTCATTTCAAACTTTCAAATTTTAATGTCTTTCCTTTCTATCTATTTGTTACTTGATGTAAATTTAATTCATTGGCTTTCCTTTTCGTTTATTTGTTGTCAATGTTTGGTGGGAAAACTATGGAAAAAGAATATCGAAGTTACAAAAAATTTCCATTTCAGTGCTCAATCAAAATTGCAGCTCTTCAAGGTGCAAGTGCAACTAGAGTGTCTTTGAAAAATACACTCCAGAAAACGAAACAAGTCATAAATGTTCAAACTAAATTTTAATTTTTTTATAATTTCATTAAATTTAATTTATTTCCACCATCCTCTAATTACAATATGGGCCTCATACAAGACATATGTCCATTACCTTAATGACATGATCTATGTCTACTACAATCTCATGTTATGGGTGAACCAAATTGACAAAGTTCCTGACACAGATGCCATTTTATTGGATGAGATTGACACAAGTCCATGAAGGGTGGAGACTGAAAGGGTTGTCATAGAGGAGGAACATGATTGGTTGGATTAGGATGTCGATGTGTTACAGGAAGAGGGAGAATCAAAGGAGGATGTTCCACTTCCAATGGAGACACATTTGGAGGAGGACATTGGGAATGCATCACAACCACCACATCCACAGAGATAGAAAGCTAGGAGAAGACATCTCACTCTGAATTCCACTTTATCACCAAGACCTTCCACCTCAGCCCCAACAGTTACACCTTCCTCCTCAAGCTCATCCCCAACATGTCCACCTACTACTTCCAGAGGAAGAGTGGTGACCTTTTCCCATAAAAGGGGTAGAGGGAATTGATGATTCCTTAGTGCATCTATAATTATATTATCTAGATGCCTCATGATTCATCTCATGAGATACATTTATTTTTGTTTTGATGTGATTTTGTATCATCCTATTAGGACTTAGGACTCATGACAAGTACCATAATTCAATATCAACATGTGATGTACCATTTGACATCTTACACATCTTATATATCAGTTTTATTTTTATATTTATGTAGCAATGTGTTTGATTGATGTTGTTGTTTCTTTAGATGTTTCAAAAAGTGAAAAAATATGATTATTTTTGTATTTCTTTAAGTTTTTCGATATTTTCCAATATTTTCCCTGACATTGTCAATAAGTTATATTCTCGACCCTCAATGATGTATTTTCCAACATAATAAATGTAACATTTCTCTAAACCGACAGACAACAATCATGAATTTCATAATATAGATAGGGAATTTGAAGAAGAAATAAATCTCTTACTAAAGTTCCCTCATACATAGTCTACAAGTGGAATGCTCCCTTTTAAGCTGATGATTTATCTCCATGTAAAGATAATGGGAAAAAAAATGAAGTTGGGCTAGAGGGATCTCAAGCTACAAGGTAACTACAATATAAAAAATCATTAGAGTATAGATGACGCCATCTTTGATAAAAAATCATAGAGTATAGATGAGGTCATCCTTGAAGTGTATGTTAGTGTGGAAGTACTTATGAAGTTTTGGAGTTCAAGGCTCTTTTAACTCAATCCATGAGGATTTCAAGTAGGATTTGTGGATCTTTTCTCTAATACCTCTATTAATATCCCTCTTATCTTAGACAAAGGCAAGCCTCTCCCTGAGAACTTGTGGTTCTCAACCTTACACTTCTTTCATATAGGAATTAAGGTCCTCTAGGATATCTTCTCCTTATAAACCAAAGGTTAGATTCCTTAGGCTCAATTGAATCAAGTCCTATAAATTAAATAATATTGAAAAGTTATCTCAAACTTGCACTTCGTTTATATAGGCATTAAGACCCTCTAGAATATCTTCTCCTTAAAACCAACGGTTAGGTTCCTTAGGCTCAGTTGAATCAATTCCTTTAGATTAAATAATGTTGACAAGTTCCTTTTCAATAAAATTCTAACTTTAATTTCTACTTTTTTATTGTTCAAGTCGGGGGCTCAACCTCCAAAGTGATTATGGAAGGATTGGGCCAAGCTATAAAAAAATTACATCATCAAATACAAGCCAACGAGTGGCTATAGATAGTTGAGCATAGCCTCGATATTAAATCTACAACCCAAAACATTGCTCTATCAACTTCAAGCAATATTGAAATTACCTCCGAAGCCTAATTAGGCTATGCTAGCATGGATGTATGCCCTTGCTAAGTGCATTGTCATTTGGGTGTACCTCGACCTATATGTGATTTTTAATTGCATAATAAGACTCTTGAGCATATTTTTAAATTTTCAAAAAAGGCCAAAGTTGTCTAGGAATGGTTGGAGATCTTGTCTAAAATTATTCACTCGTTCATAGAAAATATGGAATGTAGATTTTATTGGTGTATTCTAGACAATTGATTTTACAGTAGCAGTGCATGTTTTTAGGGTGTGTTGCCGCCTAATCCACACCTCGAGTCACGTGGAAGAAATCTTCAATCCACAAGATGTGGCCTTTGAGGAAAGTCTCGACTCGGGTAGCTGTATCCTAGCACTCTACTCCTCTGTCTAGGATAACGCCTAACAAAGCCAAGGGGGGTAGTCCCTAATAAAAGAATCTAAGGCTGATTAAAGCTAAGAACAATATTATTCTAGAAGTTAAATGAAAAAAAATAAAATACAACTAATCTAAGAAATTAAATGTTTTGCGGTGCTTGGATTTATTTTAGGGTTATTTTAACTTGCTAAAATAAAAAGGAACACATGCAAAAGATAAAACGCAAAAAATGAGACAATCCCCCCAAGGGTGGGGGGATGAGAGGCCTAGTGGGTTATCCCACTATTGCTTTTGAGTTACAATATTTTTAGAAGAATTTTTTATGGTATTTAATAGATTTAAGACCATGCAAAATTACAAATAGAGAGAAAAATGATATTGGAAGAAGGTTAGGTAGCCGTGGGTGTTCGTGGATGCTCTGGATCCTCAAAAATAGGGTAGATTTTCCCCTTGGATTTTCATCAAACTTGAAAAAAAAAAGCAAGATAAAGTGGAGAAGATATGCCCAAAAGTGATTTTGGACAGCCTACAAAAGGTGTTAGATTTTTGCACAAAAAATACCAAGTGAAAGCTATGTGAAATGTTAGCAAAATCAGCCAAGACAGAAAGTAGAATGCTAGCTTTCTTAGTGGCTTTTGTTTGTTGTTTGGGACAACAAACAATAAGGCACTAAGATTTCCAAATATCTAATTTAAATCTCTTAAAATTGAAACTATCTTATGGCCTTGAGATTTAACTGTAAAATACTTCCTAAGAGGAAACTTCATGTGCTAGATCTACTTGGATTAATGAAAGCTTGTAATTGCAAACTAGATCTAGCATGCATGTAATGAAAAAGTAAGATCTACTTTTGATTTACAATTAAAATAAATATCTACTTATGCATGACAAATTAAAGTATCAAGAAAGTATTTAATTTTTTGAGAAGGAGAGAGAGAAGCTTGGTAATGCAGAATCCTTGGGCTATGGAGTCTTTCGGTGAAACGCCGAGGGACTTTGTTCTCGATAGGCTTGAATCTTGTGGAAGATTGAACTCAAATCAGCCACTTCTCCAAGTATGAGGAGATACTGAGGTTCTCCCTACACATGAAATCTAGATAGCATGTTAATTAACTGAAATTTGCATGCAAATCTTTAATTGCATATGTAAAAAGACAAAAATATCTAAAAAACAAACTAGCTAAGAAGATGTTTTCCTACTAGGTGACAACACCCCTTCAAAGGCCAACTTACAAAGTTATAAGGCAAATAACTAAGCTACGATTACCTCATAAATTTAAACATGAACATAAAGCATCCACACAAGCAATTCAATCGACCATATTGACCTCCAAAGTCTTCTTTATTCCAAAAGTATAACAATACAATACAATCAACAAGATAAATCCCAACTCTCATTAACCAAATAGAGGAGAGGAAGGTTTCTTGAGTAGCAAAGATGGGTGCACTTCCCGAGGGGAGGGTGCTAATCCCAAGATGGATGAGCCATATGGATGGATAGATCTTCACCACAAGTCAAGTAACTCAATAAAGGCACCACCACTCAAGTGAAGAAGGGTATATAGGGTGCCATCTCTCAAGAGGTTGGTGCATCTATCCTTGGGATTGGCACACTCAAGGAAATGCGCCACTTCTTGAGAGGGAGGGCACACCACACATAGGGATCTTCATCAACTCAAGAGAACTCACCACTTAACTCTCCCTTACTTGTAGTCAAATCTCACTAACATCCAGTGAGGCAAAGTGAATTGAATACAATTCAAAAACATGTCCCGAACATGTTTCCTTCATAATAGGGAGCTGTTTTATTTGCCTTTTATTCATCTTTTTCAAGTAAAATTGATTTTTGATGAGAAAAAGTCAATTATTCTTCTTGAAAATGGGGTACATGGGTAAAAGGGGTATTATGGGTTAGAATACAATACCCCCCAAGGCATATAACACCTCCAAGTACCACCCTTTTAATATTACATCAATTTACAAGGTAAAAATCCCATTTTACAGAAAATTTTACGACTTATTAAAACAATTAAAAAATCCTAGAGGGACCTAATGCATGCCCATAAGACTCTAGAATAATGATTAGCATGGTAATATACATTAGACACTAGAATCTTACAAAACACATTAAGGATTAACCATTAGTACACACTCCATCTTTGGAGGAATGAGTGAAAAAACATGGGAAATTATAAATCGCTAAAAAGCAAGATATAATTGACCAAGTGAAAAGAAACACTCTAGAGTATGTACTAATGACCAAGTCTTAGGGAGATAATCCTTTTACATAAGAAATTCCTCATGATAACACATTTTATTACATTTCCCCCATGGGGGTATGGAACATGCATAAAAGAAGAAGAATAAGAAAATTTAAGGGGCCATAATGCTCGGCTAGACTTTTGAACTCTGATTTTGAACAAGTGCCTTTTTCAGTCTTTGTGGATCATCATCGGTCTTTCATGGTGAAACTATGGAGGTAACAATTGGCTCCATATGGGGACGTGTTATTGATATTTGGAAAGCATGCGAGAACCCTAAAATATGTGATCTCCACAATAAGCAAATGTCTCCCCAAAAAATTATCAGTGGCACATGAACTATATAGAAATCATCAATAAATTACAAGTTGCACACACACACACACACACACACACACACACACACACACACCCATATATAGAAAAGNAAGAAAATAAAATTCTTAAGAAATAAAAGTAAAATACAAGGAAGAAGGGTTAGAGTCAAACTATTTTACAATGGATGCCCCTTGGGTATCAGATGTTATCATAGAGGAGCAATTTGAGGAGTTGCCCATTCACTGGCAGATTTAGCTTTATGTCATCCAACTGGCTGAGATGAGTTGTCAAAGGGACTCTGGTCTTTACCTTGATTTCTGATATTTTGATGGAACACTTTTCTTTTGGTTTTCATCCAACTCAACCATTTGATGAGTCTTTCTCTGAATTTTATCTTGTGAAGCTTCATTTGGGCCCTGGGTAATAACTTATGATTTTTATGTCTTAACTTTCCCAGAAAGGATTGGCATATTCTTTAAGGGGGATGGTATTTTGAATATCATCTTCTTTATAAGCCTTAAGTTCATCATGAATAAAGGAAAAATCATCCCTATGATCCTTCACAAAATTTATTAATTTTTTTCCTTCTTTTTCTGAAGTGCATTTTCCAATTTTTATTATCCTAGGATCTTGATCTTATTCATCATTCATTTCTATGCCATCACCCAGTTTTTCTATTTCTTTTTTCTTTTTACACTTTTCATTTTTGTTGAAGATCTGCTCATCATCATTGAATATTTTCCAAGGCTCTAAGCTATATGGAATGGATGGCCCAAAAATTGCTTCTATTTCATTTTGACCGTTCACTAACTCATAAGATAGCTAGAAATTTGAAACTGACACTACTAACACATCACACTTAGTTCCTAATTCTAAGTGTACTTTATCAAGGTTTATTTCTCTAGGAATTTCTTCAAGAAATAAACCATCAAAGCCTTCCATGGTGTCCCATACCTCATCAACTCTTTCTTCCTTAAATTCTTATTTAGTGGGTGTTAAGGAGTTAGACAATATTGCATAGTTTCCCAAATCCTCGATCTCATAAACTAACTCATTCATAGGGTCTTTGGGGTCTTCTACATGGTACCTCTTTTCTTGTTCTCTATGAATTCTGACAAATGTATTATTACAAGTTGGTATGGTGGCATAAGATAAATTCATTTGAAGACTTCCACCCAAACTTCTAGCCCTCTTCCATGACAAGAGCATACCCCATGCATATGGCACATCTATGACAACAACATCCATCAACATTTAAATATCTGAGAAGATTGCCAAATGTACTTGAAGATCTTTAATTAGTCCATGGACCTTGATTTCTCTTGAATCCATGGCACAAACACTATGATACGGTCTTGCAAACCTCAAGTTTAATTGTTCCATGACTTTCCAAGTCATGACATTTGATGAAGCACCTAAATCTAATATGTAGTTTTGAAGACGTAGATTATTTACTGACAAATAGATGAAGAATGGTGGATGACTTCCATTTCCTCTATTATGATCTGTGCCTTGCAGAATGACAGGGGCATCTTCATAATATTTCTTGCGTCTTTCAACACTTTTCTCTTTGGGACCCTCAATGTCTCTTAACAACTTTTCTTTTTGAGATGGAATCTTTATTAGCTCTATTACTGAAACCAAAACCTTAGCATTAGAGACCCAACTACCGAATTCAATGCTTAACTTTGATGTGGGAGGAGTGATTGTTGTGGGAATGTTATGATATGGTTTAACTAGATTGTCATTCCCTTTCCGTTGGTAAGTTATTCCTTTATTCCTTGGCATCTCAAGGATCTGCTTAGGTGTGGGATTTTCACCAAATAACTTAGTTACATTGTCATATGTCTTGATCACATCCTCTAAATTCTGACTTCTTTCCATTGTTTGCATCCAATGATCCATGGATAGAGAATGAGTTTTTACCATATTATTGATTTGATTAGAATGACCTAAATACCATACATATTTATTTGCTTCTTCCATCCTACCTTCATTTATCTAACATAATCTGTAACAGGTGGATTCTTCATGGAAGTCATTGCAAGCCCTGAAAAAAGGAGGAGCCTCATGGTCAACAGAATTTGTAATTTCTAACCGATTAGGGGGGCTTTAATCTTGTGGAGGTCCCTTCTTTTTCCATATTTCATTAGAATTATTTTGAAATTTATTCGCTTGTGATCATTCCATGGAGATCAAGAAATTCTGCATGGCATTCAACTGATTTACATGTTTTTCTTCCATCGATTTTAATTGAAGAGAATGGTTGGCTTCCATGGATTCCATGGCTTTAATTACTTTTGTTAGTTCTTTTAGGGGGGGCACTATAAGATTCCTTACTATCTGAACAAACAATTTTTCTCCTTGCATCTTTAGGCTCATGTTGCTTTGAAGAACTATTCCTTATGAATCCCGGTAAGTTTGATCTTCCTGAAGTTGGCATGTTCTTATCAATTTTTATAGTTGTCTCTTGGGTAATATTAAGATTCGTTGGTTCTTTATCTCTGAATTGATAACACATTTCACCACTGAAGGCCTCAATATAGTAGATAAGTATGGAGGCATCTGAAGGTTTGATGTCTTTGTGAAGACTATTGATTAATTCATTAAACCTCTTGTTGAACTCCTCCATAGTTTCATTCTCATTCATATTTATAGTGTTCAAAGTGGATAACAAATGACGGTGCTCTTTTTATCCCTCCATCTCTCTATTAAGGCATCTATCAACTCTTTTACGGTTTTAAACTTATTATCTACAATTTCTGAAAACTAGTCATGAGCATCTTCTTCTAAAGACAAGACAAATAGTTTCATTTTAACATCTTCATGTGAGGCATTGCCACACCTTTTATTGACACAATGCATAAAATATTTTATATGTGTTTTAGCATTTATAACATTGTTACCTTGAAAATAAGGTAATTTATCTAACGCTTTTTCCGGAATTACATGAGGATAACCATTTATTGCAGAAAAATCACATGGTTTATATAAATTATCCATTTATAAACTAGAATTATAAATACAAAAAAAATGAATATCAGAAATGGACTTAGATCTGAGATTATCAAGGACCCTACGAGAAGCAAGTTTGTTCAACCTCCTCCCATAAACATTTTCAGGTTCAAGGATGAAGCTAACCAAACCCTGTGAGCTCCTTGTTGTAGAATACTTTGTTAAATTATTTTGTAGTGGAGTCATGAGATGATAGAGTCTATTTCTAAGACACAAGATGCATCAAACAAATAAAAAAAGAACAATAAAGGAAAACAAAAGTCGTATTCCGGGAATAACAAGATTTATCCCCGCCAACGACGCCAATTATGTTGTAGCCTAATCCACAACTCGGGTCACATGGAATAAATCTTCAATCCATTGAGTGTGGCATTGGGGGAAATTCTTGAGTCGGGTAGCTGTCTCCTAAAACTCGACTCCTCCATCTAGGTTAACTCCTAGTGAAACCAAGGGGGGTAGTCATTGTTAAAATTTTGATATGCTTGTTTAACCATAGACAATGTCACATCATTGTCACCCAACCATAAGAATTCACAGATGCCACCCTCGAGCACACTAGTCTTTACTTAGAATAATTTTGGCAAGTCTACACTAGAAACAACAGATAAACCCTAGCCACAATAATGTTGTAGCAATAACACAATAAACATACAAATATAGTGTACCTTACACGAAGAGAAGCACAAGAGAGATACTAGAAAGACTGCTACACCATTCCTTCATATTTGTGCCCTCTCCAGCTGCAACTGCAGCTCTCTAAACTTGAGCCCTAGCTGCCACTGCAGTTCCTCTTTAGACTTGTGCATTAGCTAAGTGAGTGAGTGTACAAATGAGCTAAGGCATCACCTTATTTATACTTATTTTTCCAGTGAACTTTTCCCACAAGCTCGACCTATCTTTTCTGGAAAATATAATTTACTTTGACTTTTCTGGCATGGTCGACTTCTCTTTATGTGCTTCTTATTTCTTTATTATTATTCTCCTTGGGCTGACTTCTCTTCTAGGGTTTCCACACATCTGTTTAATGGTTCTCTCACTTCCATAATATTCTAATCTAAGTACAAAGGTTACACTTGAAGGTTAATACATCCCGCAACTACCAAAACATCAACACTCCCTCTTAGCTAGGGAGGTATTAACTAATATGTTCTTCATGCAGTGGTATCAAACACATCAATCCATCTCACATGGCATGGGAAAGACTCACATGGTCTTGCATACTAGTCTATAGGTAGCATCACCATAGCCATACAAGATTTATCATGATCAAATAGATCATGTTTCAAGTGGCATGGCCACATGGCCATCTCATGATCAAACAAATCATGTAACAAGTAGCATAACCACATATTATCAATCTAGTTGGAAATCACCTCCAACTGTACTGGTTGGCACTCCAGATAGTAACCTCTGATGCTATTGATCATCACTCTAATTGGGAATCGTCTTCGACACTACTAGTCGGCATCTAGTTCATACATAACTAGTTACTCGTCAGCTCATAGCATCCAATACATTACCAACATCTCATCAGTGGGATCAACAGTCATGGAGGGACTTTCTTCCAGCTCACACAATGTTGGGCATCTGGCTTTCGCTAGGGACTATTTGGCCCAAAGTCTGACCACTAGCCCGAGGCTAGTCCCTTGGTTGGCACATTAGTCCTCTGGCCCGACATAGACCATGCATATAACCATGAGGGTTAGGTGATGTAGTGCGCATACACTACCCATCTAGCCCCAGGCTAGGAATCATTCGATTGAGAGTCTAACCACTAGCCCCAGGCTAGGAATCATTCAATTGAGAGTCTAACCACTAGCCCCAGGCTAGTTATCATCTAGCCTAGAGTCTGGCCACTAGCCCCAGGCTAGTAATCATCCAGCCCAAAGTTTGGCCACTAGCCCCAAGCTTGTCATCATCTGACCCAGATTCTGGCCACTAGCCCCAGGCTATTCATCCTCCAAGCACACAGCTTGGCCCTCCGGCTATCAAGGAAATATGACCTCCCCGAAGGATCCATGATTTACACTTCATGAATCTAGGAACACATGCCCTCCCCAAAGGATCCGTGTCTACTAACCTTATGCAAGGTCAGGATGATTGGTGCCATAGTCAGTGCTTGAACATGAACCTGTTATTACTGCACCACACTATTCTACACCTGGATTCGCATTTGTAACACATCACTCCCTCTAACAAGGAAAATTTCTTCTGGACCACACCAAGCTTGGATCTAAAGTACTCGAACTTCATTCTAGACAGAGGCTTAGTCAACATGTATGCTACCTTTCTGTCAGTAGGGACATACTAGAGCTTCACTACTCCCTTATGTATAATCTCTCGAATAAATCGGTACTTTATCTCAATATGCTTGGACCTGTCATGACACACTGGGTTTTATGAAAACCTTATGCAACTCTGGTTGTCACAAAGGATACAGGTCACCTCTAACTCAAGATCAAACAATCTTGTAATCAACTTCTAAATCCACTGCTTCACTACAATCTAAACACACTGCTACATACTCTTCCTCTACATAACAAAGTGCCACACAAGTCTACTTCCTACTGAGCCACGAGATCACAACTGATCCCAAACTTAAGCAACATCTGAATGTACTCTTTCAATCTATGAAACTGCCTACCCAATATGAATCTTTATAGCCCTACAGTCTTATCTCATGATCCAAGATATATCTGAGTCCATAATCAATTATACCCTTCAGGTACCTCATCAAATGTTTTTCCGCAATCAGGTGAACATGTCTAGGCTCAACCATGTACTTAATTAATGCGTTCATCATAAAACATATATATGGCCTCATGTTTGTCAAGTACATCAATGAACCAATCATTTGTCCATACATGATAGCATCCACTGTCTCTGAAGATGTATCACTCAATAACTTTAGATTTGTCACCATCGGTATAGGCATGGATTTACAATCCATCATTCTGAATTTCTTTAGAATATCTATAGTGTATTTTCCTTGGCACAGGAAAATCTCATCAGGTTTCTGCCATACTTCTATACCTAAGAAGTAATGCATCATGCCTAGGTATTTCATCTCGAACTTTGTAGAAAGATTCCTCTTACTCTTAGTGATGAGCTTCTCGTCTCCTGTTAGAAATAGGTCATCCACATATAACAGTAATATCACTGTTCCACCATCCACAATCTTGTAGTAAATGTTGGAATCTTCTTTACTCTTGGTAAATCCCAAGCTCATCAGAAAATTGTCTAATCTAGCATATCATGTCCTGAGTTCCCGCTTAGGCCCATACAAATACTTCTTCAATCTATAGACATGAGACTCCTTCTCATGTATCTTGTGGTTGCTCTATGTATACTTCTTCTGACTACTGGAGCAAGTGTCTCGTCATAGTCTTCTCCCTCTTGTTGGGAGAATACTCTGGACACAAATCCGGATTCGTACATATCTATGCTGCCATCAACAATATGTTTGATCTTGTAGATAAATTTGGAAATCACCACTAACTTCCCTTCTGATCTCAAGGAAAAAAATCCATATCCCAGTCCTTTTGACTGGCTTCCTCCTCTGTCACTAAAACTAGGGAATCTTCCCAAGAGATCTCATATCTCCTCAAAGCCTTTGAAGCTTCGATCTAGCCTTCTCAACTCATGGAAACTTTCTATCAATCTTGGAAGATGTCTCTCTCTCCCATCTGAATTAAATTCTCTAAGACACTGATGCTTGTTGATATCAGGCTCACTCTGTGTCTCTATAATTTTTGGAGCCATCTACTCCCTATGTATGTGATGATTTCCTTTGAAGTCTCCTATGAATGGTCTTGGGGAGACTTCTCCTCCTTACAGAATCATGAGGGTTGATTCCCTCTAAACTCTAGCTCCTTCTGAGCTAGTACTTGGTGGGGTCTCCTGCCTCACCATTGGTGAAGCCATCTACTCCTCATGATATGGCTCATCAATTATATATGGCTTTGCATCTTGCAAAGTGTCACGGGACCATGTTGGTCTCTACCTAGTTGCTGCAATGATTCTGGGTAGGCCCTTCTGGATCTACTAACTTTTCCTAATGATTTGAAGAGTGATCAAATGCACTAGAGGGATTTTTTTGGTCATATTTGGAGCCTTCTTATCCTTACAATCAATCTCCATATGAGATACTTTGTATCTCGCAAAATTACCCTTCTTCGTCTTCTTTTTCTTTGGTACATGGATGTATACGGTCGTGTATACAACTTCTTATCTGGATAGTCTACTCCATGTATCAAACTAGAGATCATCTAATATGTTGTCTCCTGCAACCATCACTATAGATTCCCTCAAAGTATCACCTATGACTTGCCCGGAACAAGGACAAAAAAGGGGAAAACAATAGACAATAATAATACTCTTATAATAATAAAAACAAGAACAAGAACGAATAATCATAGTAGCTCCTTCTCAGAGCTATTTCTTGTGACCTTCCTAGAAAAAGAGCCAAAATAAAAATACAATAATAAGAAATTGGAACAACACTCTTCTAGTGTTGTGATCATTCATTTCTTCATTGTAACCTCCATGGAATTTATAAAATAACCTTCCCGAGACAAGAGCAACAAGAACAAAAAGGATAATAGCATTTTCATAAGAACATATCTATGTCAACAAGAATAAAAGACAATCTCATGGTAATCTTCATATTATTACCAAGGTGACATGCCTGGAAGAAAAAAAAGAAGTATCTCCTAGCAGTGATAGAACCTTTCAAGGATTGTTGTCACAACTAGTAATGTAGCAATTATCAAACTTGATATGTGAAAATTGAAAACTAATTAATTTAATAAATCAAACCTAGAGCCTGGAGTCTTATCTTCAAGAACGAGTGTTTTTTATTTTCTTCTGAGTCTTCTTTACTCAAGATGACACATATTCTCTTCAACCTGTCCCCTGTACTTAAGACAATATGATTTCTTGACATAAATCTAAGTTAGAGAATATAATGCAAATAAACACTAAAATCTCAACCTTAATCAATCTAATACTTTGACTAAAGTTAGTTTCTAACTTTAACTTTGAACAAAGGTTAGTATGATAATCATAACTTCAATATATCAAAATAAAAATAGTTGTTCATAAGATCACAATAATTCCATAACAACTAAAGGCATATGAAAACAATCAAACCTAGAGTGCGTTGTTCCTTTGAATGTGCTGGATTTGAGATCCCTCTAGATCTATGATTATTGCTTGGACAAGATATCCCTTCTCCTGCAATGACACTCAAAATAGTGATACAGTTTAAACATATATAACTACATACTTATGGCAGCATCGGCAGGCAGTGACACCATACGACAACAATGGCAAGCAATCATGAACCTTAAAACTTCAAAGGTGCTCCAACTTGTAATCTAAAGGTAGTTGGAGATGCGCTAGGGTAAGGTGCACTAGGAAAACCAAAAATTAGGCCCAAAATTTCACAGATACTTTTACTACAATTGGTATTGCAGCTGGCACTGCAACTGGTGTTTAACTAGTGCTACAACTGACACTGCAATTGGTGCGAAGGAATTGACACTGCAACTTTAGAAATTGTAGATCTGATCCAGGGGAAATATGCACCCTACTTAGGTGATCTTATTAGTGGGTTTAGTAAGTGCTCAACGAGCTTGACAATGGGGGAAACTAAGGATATTCCTTTCAGCGGTTAGATTGTTACGAAGGAAACTAGCTCTGATACCATGTTAAAATTTTGGTATGCTCATTTAACCATAGGCAATGTCACACCATTGTCACCCAACCATAGGCATTCACATATGCCACCCCCGAGCACACTAACCTTTACTTAGAATAATTTTGTCAAGTCTACACTAGAACCAACAAATAAACCCTAGCCACAATAATGTTGCAACAACAACACAATAACCATACAAAGATAGTGTACCTTACACCAAGAGTAGCACAAGAGAGATGCCAAAAAGACTGCTACACCATTCCTCCATACTTGTGCCCTCTCCAACTGCAACTGCAACTTTCCAAACTTGTTCCCTAGCTCCCACTGTTGTTCCTCCTTAGAATTGTGCACTGGCTAAGTGAGTGAGTGTACAAATGAGCTAATGCATCACCTTATTTATACTTATTCTTCCAGTGAATTTTTCCCGCAAGGCCAACCTGTCTTTTCTAGAAAATATAATTTACTTTGAATTTTCTTGCAGGGCCGACTTCTCTTTCTAGGTTTCTTATTTCTTTATTATTATTCTCCCTGGGCCGACTTCTCTTCTAGGGTTTCACACGTCTGTTTAATGGTTCTCTCACTTCTGAAATATTCTAATCTAATTACAAAGGTTACACTTGGAGGTTAATACCTCCTGCAACTACCAAAACATCAACAGTCCCTAATAAAAGAATCTAAGGTTGATTAAATCTAAGCACAATATTATTCTAGGAGTTAAATGAAATAAAAGTAAATACAACTAATATAAGAAATTAGATGTTTTGCAATGTTTGGGTTTATTTTAGGTTTATTTTAGGTTTACTTTAATTTTCTAAAATAAAAAGGAACACATGCAAAAGACAAAACGAAAAAAATTGAGACAATCCCCCCGGGAGTGGGGGGATGAGAGGCCTGGTGAGTGATTCCAGTGTTTCTTTTAAGTTATAATATTTTTAGAAGAATGTTTTATTAAGACCATCCAAACTTACAAATAGAGAGAAAAATAATATTGTAAGAAGGTTAGGTGCATTGGGTGATCTCGTATACTCTGGATCATTGAAAATCGGGTAGAGTTTCCCCTTGGCTATTCATCAAACCTGCAAAAATAGCAAGCTAAAGTGGATAAGATATGCCCAAAAGTGATTTTGGACAGCCTGCAAAAGGTGTTAGTTTTTTGCACAAAAAATACCAAGTGAAAGCTATGTGAAACATTAGCAAAATCAACCAAGAAATCAAGTGGAATGCTAGATTTCTTAGTGGCTTTTGTTTGCTGTTCGAGACAACAAACAATAAGGCACTAAGATTTCCAAATACATAATTTAAAGCCCTTAAAATTGAAACTGTCTTTTGGCCTTGAGATTTAACTGTAAAATACTTGCTAAGAAGAAACTTCTATGCTAGATCTAAATTAATGAAAACTTGTAATTGCAAACTAGATCTACCATGCATGCAATGAAAAAGTAATATCTACTTCTGATTTACGACTAAAATAAATATCTACTTATGCATTCCAAGTTAAAGTATCAAGAAAGTATTTTGTTTTTTTTAGAAGGAGAGAGAGAGAAGCTTGGAATGGGGAATCCTTGGGCTATGGAGTCTTTCAGTGAAAGATGAGGGACTTTGCTCTCAATAGACTTGAAGCTTGTGGAATATTGAACTCAAATCAACCACTTCTCACAGTATGAGGATGACTTGTAAAACTTAATAAAATTGCAAACAATCCGTTAAATATTGGTGCCCCCTACACATGAAATCTAGATAGCATGTTAATTAACCAAAATTTGCACGCAAATCTTTAATCACATAGGTAAAATAACAAAAATATCTAAAAAAAAACTAGGTTAGAAATGTTTTTCCTATTGGGTGACAACACCCCTTCAAAGGCCAACTTACGAAATTATAATGCAAATAACTAAGCTACGGTTACCTCATAAATTTAAACATGAACATCAAGCATCCACACAAGTAATGCAATCTTCCATATTGACCTCCAAAGTCTTCTTTATTCCAAAATTACAATACAATTAACAAGCTAGAGCCCAACTCTCATTAACCAAAGAGAGGAGAGAAAGGTTGCTTAAATAACAAAGAGGGGTGCACTTCCCAAGGGGGGAGGGCACTAATCCCAAGATGGATGATCCATATGGATGTATATATCTTCACCACAAGTCAAGTAATTCAAGCAAGGAACATCTCTCAAGAGGTAGGCACATCTCTCCTTGGGATTGGCACCCTCAAGGAGAATGCACCACCTCTTGAGAGGGACGACACACCACACATAGGGAACTCCATCAACTCAAGATAAATCACCATTTAACTCTCCCTTACTTGCATTCAACTCTCACTGATATCTAGTGAGGCTAAGTGAACTGTAGACAAGTCAAAAACATGTCTTGGAAATGTTTCCTTAATAATAGGGAGTTGATTTATTTGTCTTTTATTCACCTTTTTCGAGTAAAATGATTTTTGATGAGAAAAAGTCAATTATTTTTCTTGAAAATGGGGTAAATGGGTAAAAGGGGTATTTTGGGTTAGAAAACGATACCCACCAAGGCATATAACACCTTCTTGTACTACTTTTTTAAAATTACACCAATTTACAAGGTAAAAACCCCGTTTTACAAGAAATTTTACGACTTATTAAAACAATTAAAAAATCTTAGAACAACCTAATCCATGTCCATAAGACTCTAGAATAATGATTAGCATGGTAATATATATTAGACACTAGACTCAGACAAAAGACACTAAGGCCCAACCATTAGTACACACTCTAGCTTTAGAGGAATGAGTGAAAAAACTTAGAAAATTATAAATTGCTAAAAAGCAAGATATAATTGACCAAGTGAAAAAAACACTCTACAGTATGCACTAATGACCAAGTCTTAGGGAGATGATCCTTTTACATAAGAAAGGCCTCATTCTAAATCATTTTATTACAATTCCCCCATGGGGGTAAGGAACATACATAACATAAGAAGAATAAGAAAATTTAAGGGGCCATAATGATAGGTTGGACTTCTAAACTCTGATTTTGAACAAGTGCCCTATTCAATCTTTGTGGATCATCGTCAATCCTCCATGGTGCAACTACTGAGGTAAAAGGGTGGAATTTCTATTCCATCTTTGGAAAAGTTGAAATTAAATTTCATTTAAGTGTGAGAAGCAAGAGATTTCCTTTAACTACTATGACAAAGTGTGTATTATGGTCAATCCGACCCTTCAAATTCAAGTGTAGGTAGAGATATGCTCTCTAGATTTTCAGCAACTAAGGTAGCTATTAGAGCCTTAGGAGCAATGTCCCCTATATCATGAGTTGTGTATTGTTGAAGCCAATGTTGCTAGAGTGCAACATGAGATCGGGAGAAAGAGATTTTGGTGCACCATTTCTCAAAAACCATAGGAGAAAAGCATCCCAAGAGAATTTTGTATATTTTTTAGATTTTTATAAATTATAAGCCCTGTGTATTCGAAAAAACCATTCAAAATTCCAAAGTAGTTGCAAAAAATATGAAAACATACATGTTTGTGTTACTTGTAGGCAAAAAGTACATTATTATGAATTCACAAATGTCATCATAGTAATCATTGGAGCATCAACCACTTAGTACTACACATATAGCATCAACCATTTAGTACTATACAAATAACATCAACCATCTAACATTTACAAACTTACAAAGTTTTAAACAAGAACCAGAGAATAGGAAGTATACTACAAATTTATGAAATGAGATAGGCCATCTTGACCAAAGAATTATGTTTACAAAATAGATATTTCATATCAGAAAATAGAAATTGAAGTGTGTTTCCATCCTAATACACACCTACAAATGTGGAGAAGTATCCAACCCACTCGGTGTGTCCTTTGAGGCACAAACCTGAATCCATACCCATTGTCACCTCTATATGGATTCCTTCTATCTAGGCTCACTCCTACTGAAGCCAAGAGGGGTAGACCCTATTAAATTGTGTGAAGGTTTTATTAAAGTTCTAGGAGTTAATTAAGGTATCAATTAGGGATACCCATCCCAATGACAAGAAATCATGCAAATGCAATATTTCAATGACAAGCAAACCTTTTACTTAACAAAACAAGAATTAGACCAGTGCCTAAAGATTATCCAATCCCAATTATTCTAATATACAAAAAAAGAATATATATATATATATATATATATAAAGCAAGATAATTCTACAAAAATGAAACGAATTCACAAGATATCTACACAATGAAATGAAAGACAACTTTATACTTTAAAGAATTATGTTCAAATGAATAAAGAGTACTTGAAATGAAAGATACTTTGAAAATAGTTATTCATGTGAAATGGAATTGCTTGAAAAGTAAAGGAATGACAAAACTTGAAATGTAGAAAATGTGAGTCGAAAGTGTTTCAATGTGTGTAGGTTACTTTTAATAGATTTTTAGGTCTCTCTTTGAATTAGGGGCAATTATATGTGAAAGTTGCAAGCCTAAGCTATGTTACTGCCCCAAATCCTTATCCATTCAACCAAGAGGAAGTGTTGGGTGCTTGACAAGGGAACAACAAGGTTCCCCTCTAGCTCCACATATCAAATCCAATATGCTTGGGTGCTCAACAAGGAGGACACGTAGTGTCGTGAAACTGTCCTTGGCTTCAACCCCTTCTAGCCTCCCAAGTCACCCATTTTTAATGGTTTTAACAATAATAGAATTGGGTTCCTAATTACACTAACCACATAGTCCTTTTCCCTTTCTTATTACCCAAGATCCACAAAGTGGCAAGGGGAAAGAATACAGGGAAAGAAGTTTGATTACTTTGCAAAAGGAAATTCTAACTAGCCCTCAAGATATTGCAAGGGTGGCTAAGCCACTCACATGCAAGGTGTGGGCACAAATGAATAATTGAAATAACTTGAAATAAATTAAATGAACAATCTAGCCACACAACTTTGCCTTAAGGACAAAGGTGGTTAGAAAATAAAATGAATTTTCAAACCTCAAAACTATGGCACAATGTGGAGGGCAAGCCTACTAATTTTGTGCCAAGCTGGGTAAATAATTTGGATATAAAATAGAGAAAGATAACAGTAGCCACTCAACCTTCTGTTTGTTGGAGAAGTGGGGCAAACAAAATAAACAAAACAAAAAATTAAATTCCTAACTAGCCAACACAATTTTGCAAGGGTGGAAAATCCACTCACATGCAAGGTATGGGCATAAACAAAACTTGCAAATAATTTACAATTTACAACTTATGAAAATGATAAAAGAATGCAATCCCAATAGATTTTCTTGGGTTTCTTACAATGATTTGGAAAGTAAGGAGATTGAGAGGGTTTTGCAACAAGGCATTTGGAAGCTTCCTTGAGCTCCTTGTGGCCAAAATTGGGCAGCACCTCCCCTTGGACTAGTGAAAACCTGCAAAAAGAAACAAGTATAGTGTGTTGGAAACTGCTAGAAATCATTTCAAATATGTTAGTATCTAGAACATAAAATTTTATACTAAAAATATGAACACAAAACTTAATTATATGGCAATATTTAGAAGAGAAATAAGTGCAGAAATTATGTAAAAGAGTGTTGAAATAATATCAGAAATAGTAGTGAAGAGAAATGAAGCTATTGGAGTCCTCCTTTCCATAATTTGGTAACGTGAAAAGTTTTAAATACTTGCTACACAATGAGGCAAGAATGTGAGTCCTTTAAAATGGTCTACAAACTACTTTGCAAACTCAAAGAAAAACAACTCACATAGATCTACAACAATACTACTATAGATGTATCCCCAACAAAATACTTTGTTTGGGGTTTTTCAAGTAAAACAATGTGTACAAAACAACTACAAACTGTAGAAATATTACCTCACAAGAACACCAAGAGTACTCCAATAGAACACCACAAGGACACCAAGAGTTCCTCCAAAGCTTCACTTCTATTATTGAGAAGAGTGGCTGCAATATGGCAACAATATTACAAGAGAGAAAATGGGGGAAGAGCAAGAGAGAGTGAGGGGAAAATTGGGCATCATGGAGTTGATATGAAATTCGATCCCAAAAATGAGGAGAGGAGGGTTTATTTTAAGGGAGAGAGGGAGAGGAGACTTCCCTTGCATGCTCTTCAAGTTTCACCTCCAAAGAGGGAGGCTCAATCAAGAGAGGGGGGCGGGGGGCACCGTGAGAAAGGGGAAATTCCATTAGGAGAGGAAACTCAAAAATGGGGGAAGAAACCCTCTTTCCTAAGTTTAAAACTCTCTCTAAATCCCCAGGGTGTCACCCAAGGTGTGGAATGGGCCCCCCATGTGGTCCCCATCACCAAATGGAAAATCCAATGGAGATGGTGAGCTCCACAAGAGACAAATTCCCTCCCCTCTCTAAATTTAAGTTGTATAAGAGGTAGGAAAGGGGGGATTTGATTTATTGGACACCATACTACATATAAATGACTTAGGAAACAACTTTTCCCCCTTTTTCTCATGTTTTACAACTTTTGAAAATATTTGACATTTTTAATTTAGTCAATTATTTGTTGATTTTTTACTGACTTAGACTCCTCATGGACGTTGACCTAGCAAAACTTGTCCAAATGAGCTGAAACTTGATAAAATGGTGTATGGGTTTATAATCCATTTGATTTGAGTACCCATTCCCCTATACAAAATCCCCAAGAACCAAATTTTTACATTTTACATAAAAAATAATTAAAAATTTCCCAATTTATAGAAATTTTAATTATTAAAAAATCCTATCAAAACTTAATGGAATTCCGCAAGACTCTAGGGGATGTCTATAATGATCATATGCAAGAATTTTAGACATTATTCACCTATTGGTATTGATCATTATAACATCTTTCACCACTTTGGAGGAAATTTGAGTGAAAAACTCAAATAATAAAAATTGTTGAAAAAACAAAATTAATTACCCAAGGGAAAAAAACACTCGATGAAAGAAATTCCCTAATGATAAATTACTAGGCCACTAAATTACAAATTTTTACCCATTCTAACATGTTATATTACAAAATTCCCCTGCGCAGGGGAGAAAACATTCTGTGGAGAGAGAAAGAAGTTCTGGGGACATAATTTCCCTGTTGAGACAAAGGTCTTCAAACTTGTTGTTCCACAAGGTACATATATTCATGGTACGCGATGTTGATAAATAGTCAAAATAGGTGGTCAACAAAGTCTATACTCTATACAATGAAAGTTTGATACGACAAGAAAAGAAGTGAAAAAATAAAAATATTTATTCTAATCTACTATCTACTTTTATGTCCTCTTGGCACCACCACAACCCCCATGTAGTTGTGGTTGTGGAGTTAATTGTGAATATGATGCTAAACCTTAATATATTGTTGCTAGAGTCCTCTCTATGGTGACCATCATAGTGGATGGGGGTGGCATCTCAACATGATGATCATCATAAAAAAGAGAAATATCCAAGTTCTCCAAAACCAATGCTCCATCCTCCAAATTGTCCTCTAGAAAGTTGTCTCAAGTATTGCATGTTTTATCCATCTATGCCTATTCACAATAAAGAGACAACAACCACAAGTTGTAAGGAACATAAACTAAGCTCTCTGCCCAATTTACATTCAACTTGTTTCTTTTGACATTGTGTATGAAATTGTAGGTTCTCCAAAACATCCCCATGGAAGAAGTGTTCACAATATGTGAAAGCACCTATGTCACCAAATGCTACAATTGTTGGGCAGAACCCCCATACATGTTCCAACATTGGAGAGAAGTCATCTTTTCTCGATCTCCATTTACATTGATATAACCAAATATTTCTTTCTCAGAAATGTAGTTTCTTAATTGTTGTAAATTGATATTGCATTGATCATCTAAGACAAGTTTGTCTAATGGTTGCATATAACCACTATGAACTTTTGTATCCATGTGTGGTATTCTCTTCACCCCACCAACAAGCGTCGATTCTTCCAACCAATATGTAGAATAGTATTTTGGTGTATGGACATATGCTAAGGCATGGGGTGGAATATTTAGCTTTTCCCATCATTTTTCCACCTCTACATGAATATGGTTATACAAGTTCACATCTCTAGGCTCAATAATGTCCTTAATTGATCGTAAACAAGGGACTTATAGCCCACTCAGTTCACCAACACGGATCCTCTGCGAAATTTATTTTTGACCTTTGTGCCTCTGTACTATACAAGGATATTTGTTCACTGTGCCATTTGAAATAAAATAATGAATCTGTCATTGTGATGGGTTACCCTGTTGGTTACTTGCCCATGGTAGCCAGTAAGTCTTCTCTACCTTCAGGTCAGGTTTCAAGACTTCACCGGTTTGAGTTCTATGGAAAGAGAAGGCCAATTCTCAACAGTGGATAAACTTTATCTTTGCAACCAACAACCTTTAATGCTCAAAGAAAACACCTCAAAATGAAGTAATGATCCAAATAATTAAAGAAACATGAAAGACATCCTATCACTTCAAGAAGAGCCCACAAAATTGTAATTTTGAATGCTATTGTTTTGTGAAAAGAAAATAATCAAAAGAGTATACTCCTTCAACCTATTAAGATATTAGCTACAACAAGATAGCCAATTGTTCCTTTTTCAAACCTATGTTCAATGCCTATCCACACTACAGACTCAACATTGATAGAAGTATTAGAGGGGCTTGAGGCATATTATAGAGGATAGATTTGAATCTCATTATCACTATCATCTTCTATCAAGGATAGATTGAGGTACCAAACCTTATGTTGCATGACTCCATCAATGGTGCCAACAAAAATTAAGGGAGGAATATTTCACTTCAAATCCACCTCCACACAAACCCATGGATTTGGTCTAAAAAAGTTATGTCATCCATCTGGAATAAGCACCTTACCAAATATGCAAGCAATCAAATCAACAAATGACCAAATATCAGTCAATAGGCTTGGAAACTCCAGCTACAACAAATATTTAGCCTACCCATGGTACTCTAGATTAAAATCCACCCTCCATGACTGAACATGAGCGATGGACCGAAAAATATTCCAAGTGTTGGAAATTCTTTTTGGATAAAATTTTGTATGAAATTTTGAAACATCCAATGTTTTGAGTGGACACTCCACCCATCATCAAGGACAAAAAAGATCATGTGTCGGAGAAGAGTGTCGAGGTTTGAATATAAATGTTTGGGGAGGTAAGTGACTGTTGAATGAGAATTAAGAAAAGAATTAAGAAACAGATTCAAAATAGTTGTTAAGATTAAATATTGGGGAAAAATAAGTTGTTGAGAATAGAGCAATATTAAATAATTCAAATTAGTTATTGATTTGAAATAATGAGTTCTTGAGAATAATAATAATAGTAAGATTTCTTAAACTAGAGCTCTCATCAACAATGTCCTTCCAAACCATAGAAATAATTTGTTTTTGCTAAAAAAAGTGTCTGGAACTTTCAACCCTAATTTGATCTCCCAAAAAGGGATGATTTTAGGGGCTAAATTTCTCTCATGGGCTAATTTTCATTTTTTTCCCAATAAAAGATTCGCTATTCTAAAAATGTTTCACCCAAATTCTATAGGATAAAATTATTTTACCTTAAAAATCGCCAAAATTTTATACAAACTATACAAAATCCTTAGAAATTTGAATAATTTTACAAAAATATCACCAAACATTTTATAGTTGGTAGTTGGTATATGAAGGATTAGTAAGATTCGCCAAGGTTATACATTTTAAAATAAATTTCCATCCTTAAAATCATCCCTACGAGTCTCGAACCAGCATTGGTGGCCCTCGCTCAAGGAGGAGCCACCCCCTCTTTCCTAAATGTAGTCGCTGGAAACAACCGACCGCCCCAGACCCCCACCCTCATTCCTAACACCTCAATTTCACCTACCCCAATGGAAACGAAAGAGACAAAGTAAGCTAATAAATCCCCGACAAGCTCAGAATCACTCCCATCTCATAACTCGAAAGCTAACAAGAAAAGCCCATCAACTTGCATCCCGCAAGCAGAGGAAATTTTGCAGTATAAAATCCTGTCGCCCCTCCTGGGGGAGGACATCCAATACATGCAAGATCATGCCCTCATATGAAAATTCATGAGCCTTTTTCCATCACAGAAAGCCCTCATGTGGTGGATCAAAACCATATGGAAGCCCAAAGGGGATGTCTCCCTCAAATTGGGATCCAAAGGATTCTTTACGAGCATCTTCAACCTGGCTGAAGACCAAGAAAGAGTCTTCCAAGGAGGCTCATACTTCTTCAACTCTACTGGTCTATATATACGGATTTGGAAAGAGAAATTCATCTCGGAAAAGGAAGATTTCACTTTAGCTCTAGTATGGATCAAATTGTACTCACTCCCATAGAAGTACTAGCGCATGAAAATTCTAGAGGGTATTGGAAACACTCTTGGATCCTTTGTCAAGATTGCAGAGGCCACCCATCAAGGTCACTATACCTCCTATGCCCATATTTGTGTCTACCTTAATGTCTCCAAAGCTCTACCAGTATCAATATGCCTCAGATATAGGGACATATACTAGCTCCATACCATGTATTATGAGCACATCCCCTTTCGTTGCAAAATATTCCATGCTCATGGGCACCTTTTTCAGGAATGTCCCCTGAATAAGAAAATAGATCCCCCCAATCCCTAATCAGAAAAGGATGAGGCAGGTTTTGAAAAAGTCCAAGCAAAGTGAAAATCCCAAAATAAAATACCTACCTAGACCAACCCCAAAGGCCCCTACAACAGTAACTGTTTCAACTCTCTAGCAAACCTATTAGAGCAAGAAGTACCCAGCCCCATCCCCTCGGTCGAGACCCAACGAAGTTCCCAACCTGGACAAGAAAATAACCCTCCAGCCAATATTGTCCCCTCTTCCCTTAAGTCTGACCCCCATATACAGGACCAAGACGATCCAATTGTCCCCATTGAACCCCCAAAGGCAGAGTAGGACGAACTGGAAGACATGGATCTAGAAGATCGAGATATGCAAGGCATAATAGTAGCATGTGAATGGAAAGAGGAACACTCGATACCAGATCAACAGATCAGACTATTGCAAAGTTCCTTGATCAAATCAAGGAATAAAGAGAAAGGAGAAGTGACCCAAAAAGGTAAGAACCGTGTACCTGCATCTTTAGGAATCAAGAACTCTCCAAGCAAAGAAATTATCAAGGCACCAAAAGATGACAAAAAAAGAGGAAGGCCATCCAACAAGCAACTCTTACAAGAATTGGGGGAACTTCTTCTACATTCCAGAAGGATTAAGAGCATGGTGGAAAAACTTCTATAATGTTGTTACAAGAAAACAAGTGCACATCCATAACTATGGAAACAATGGCCACCAGATGTGGGAGAAGCTGCAATGTCATAGAAATAGATGCCAAAGGGGCATCAGGTGGTTTGGAATCTTTTGGAACCCTAGAGAAATGTCCCTCTCCTCATTCTTCACCACTCGACGTAGTATATCAGCCAAATTCCAACCAATAGGATCTGACCAATCTGGCTATATCACCAATGTCTATGGACCTCAAATTTTGCAAGATAAATTAACCTTTCTGCTGTCTGTCTCCCTTATAGATCCTCTCTTAGAAATCCAACCTTGGATCATAGGGGGAGACTTTAACATTATACCTTCTCTCCCAGAGAAAAGTGGAGGCTTAAACTGACTGGATCAAGACTCTGAAATATTTTAAGAAACCATTAGCGACCTAGGCCTAGTAGATTGGGAAACCACTAATGGGACCTTTACTTGGAGAAACCAATGAGTTGGCCAACACCATATAGTCTCCTGTATGGATCATTTCCTCATCTCAGAATATCTTCTTCAAAGAAACTACGCCATAGAAGCCACCATTCTCCCCTTTCATGGATCAAACCATTGACCCATCAACCTCCTCATCAACATCCCAGGAAGCCCCAAGAACTGACCCTTCTAGTTCGAATCCTTCTCACTGATGGACGCTTCATTCCACTCTAACTTTCCCTCCTAGTGGAAGGAAATGACAGTCAACTCGGGCTCCTCGATGTTTAGATTCCAGCAACAACTGAAGAACCTAAAACAACAAATCAAGATATGGAATAAATCATAATTTGGTAACATATTTCAAGACAAAAAACAACAAATCAAGATATGGAATAAATCAGAATTTGGTAACATATTTCAAGACAAAAAACAAATACAAGAAAGAATGAAACAAAAACAACATTAGATGATCACTTCAGGGCGCTCCCAAAAGCTATTAGAGGAAGAAGTCTCACTCATGGCCCAAATAGAAACCAGAGATAAGCACGAGGAAATACTCTGGAGACAGAAATCAAGAGTCCTATGGCTACATGAAGGGGAGAGAAACTCAATGTTTTTCCACAATTCGATGATCCAATGAAGACATCAGAGCATAATTATCTCTCTAAAAGACCAACAAAGAAACAAATTAAGCAACCACCAGGATATCTGATTAGAACTTTTTCAATACTAAATAACTCTAATGCAAGAACCTCAGTTGAATCGAAAGGGAGAAATTAGAAAGATTACCCAGCATATTCCAAAAATGATAAGTGAAAATCATAATGAAGCCCTGAGGCCAGTCACCATGGAAGAGGTGGAGCAAGTGATCTGGGAGATGCCAAAAGGGAAATATTCTAGACCTGATGGATTCACAGTGGAATTCTACCAAGACTATTAGCCAGTAATAGAGAAAAAATTCTGGGGAGTAGTGGAAGACTCCAAAAAATACAAAAAGGTCCTCCCAACTTTCAACGCTACCTTCCTCACTCTCATTCCTAAAGAAGACAAAGTAGAAAACCCCAAAATTTTTTTCCTATAGCTCTCTACAATGTTATCTACAAGCTGTAACGTCCCCGTCCATCCATGTCGGGCCACTCTATGCCAGAGAACTCTTATTGTTCTCTCTGCGGAACATACTGTAACATACCCAACACCCAACTGAGCTATGCCACATAAATTTTTCGGACTGCATGCAATTAAAACATATGCACACAAAACTCTTGCGGAAGCTTTACATATAAAACAAAAATAGTTAAATACATTTTTTATATGAATGGATTCATACTAATATGAAAATAAACATATACATAAAACATATACAGGAAATGCCCATAATTATACGGACAGTTATAAAACACACACAGGATAAACCCATAAAAATAAACACGTAAAGAACAATGTAGCCTGTAATTTTATCACACAGTTAACACTTATCTTTGTAAGAATATCACCAATTGCGTGTAGAACTTCCACGAACCTACCAACCTTAGACCACACTGTTCATCACTCTCAACAGTGAGTCACCCCTGAGCTGGGGCTAAACACCACCCAGATAAAGGGATTCCTAACCAGGCTAAAGGCTCATAGACAATAGGAAAGACTATGTCTCAGGTGCCAAATCAAACTAACAACCTACAATCCCTCATTCCCCACATGTTTGTCCCACATAGGAAGTGTGCCCCTTCTCTGCTCAACAGTCCTTCGACTGCCCCACTTCATTTCTGGGCTTCAGCAATAGGCTGGACAGGAAGTCTCAGAGCACTATAGCTACAGTTTAGCACCTTCAGGAAATCAATTCCCAACAATTCTCTCACCAAGATAATTTCTCACGGTCCTGACAACCCACCTCTTCAATATTCCATGGGCCTAACAACCCTCTTCTTCAGTCCAGCTCCCAAGCTAACCAGCTACACAAACAGGTATGGCTATAAATACATGTTCAAGTACAGTCATGAAGATATGAAGGGTAGCTCAATGGTGTGTGAATTCTCATGGATGATTGAATGATGAAAGGAATGATGGAAAATATGATGGACCCCCTCGGGAAAATGAACTAAGTCCCAACAATATGTATGCATGTCCCCAAATTGACACTTGTCATGTTGGGAGCTATTTTGGCCCACTTGTCCCCAACTTTAGAACTTAGGATAAAATAATTATCCATACTTTATGATTTAAGAAATATTAATATAATATTCCTTTTTGGCTTAAGATCCCTAGCTTAGCCATTTTCCTTAACTTTTGGCCCTCCCTTTCCCTAACTAGTGGAGTTTAGTCCCCCATCTCTTTTATCATGGTCGGCCTACACGCAGCGATGTATTTTATATTAATCATGAGACATATACAAAAATAGGCACACTATCCTTTAACATCTAGGCTCTCTGGCCTAATTCCAAAACATAAGCATCCCAACTTATAATAACTGGCTCACAAGCCTATAAAACAAAACATATACACAAAGGCTTGCAAGCCTCAATATCACACGCACTTAAGATGTTGCGTGCGATATACTAGAATGTGCATACTTGATCATTTTACTGTGCAGTACATGTGCACACTATTCCATGAAAGGTGCATGCAAAATTTTGTCAAACAACTCACCAACTTAAGTACATTTGCATTTACATTTACAATTGGGTTCGGCCGAGGGATATTACAATCCCCTCCCCTTATTTATGCATTGTCCTCGGTGCATCATGTGGCCATATACAGTAAAATTCAAAAATCCTCAAAAAGATGCGAGTATTATGCCCGCATTGCATCCTCATGCTCCCAAGTAGCGTCCTCAGGACCGTACAAGGTCCATTGGAACTTTACAAGCCCTATGGATCGATTCCAGTGTTGTTTGATTTTCCGGTCCAGAATGCGTACCAGATGCACTTGAAAAGCACCTTCTTTCTCCACCTAAATCACATTCCAATCAATAATATGATTAGCATCAAGTATATATTTCTTTAGTAATGACACATGGAATACATTATGAACAGACATAGATGCAGGCAATGCAAACATATAAGCAATTGGAACAATCCTCTTTAGGATTTCAAATGGCCCACAATAGCGAGCTACCAATTTTGAATAGTTTCCCAACTTTAGGGGACTTCTATTGGCCTTCACTTTCAAGAATACATGGTCACCCACTTTAAATTCCTTGTGAGTTCTTCCTTTTTCAGCATAGATTTTCTACCTGTCTTGGGCAACCTTTAAATTCTATTTTATTTTTATCATCTGCTCCTCCATTTCCCTAAGAAAATATGGCCTGACCACTGCTCTATCTGTTGGGTTATGCCAACTTACTGGTGTGTTGCACTTTCTACCATAAAATACCTCAAATGGGCTCATCTTTAGAGATTCTTGGTGCCCATTGTTATAAGAAAACTCTACCAAGTGTAAGTAGTCTTCCCATTCTGATGGTTTATCCATCACATACATCCTCAACATAGCATCAATCACTTGATTCACCTTCTCTATTTTTCCATCTAATTCTGGATGATAAGCTATACTAAAATTCAAATTTGTTGGAAAAAGTAGAAACTGGGGTGGATCTGAAACCCTAGCCATCATGGGCCAACACCGCACAGGGATATGGCAATCAAGAATCTTTATGCGCCAGATCTTGATGCTGGCTGGGGCATCCACATTGCCCAGGAGGCGAAGCTCTTGGCTGGGAAGGTAGATAGATAGGCCCTCGATGCACCCATTGAAGAACTCATGCAAGTGGGTGTCAGAAGGGTCGAGATGAACCAGCAACAACCCACAGAGAAGGATCCTGAAATGGAAACACAGCCAGTCCCCGTAGATGGAGTCTCCGTCGGGCTTCCAACGCCAGGATGGAAGAAACAGTTCATCTCATCGATAAGGTTAGTGGCCAGTGCAGAAGAAACCGAGGAGGGAGGGTCCAACTCATTCTATGGCAAGAGAGAACCAATGATTTGGGACCAGATTAATGCTGAGAATAGACTGCGGGTGCGGCAAGCACTAAACCCTAGCTTCCACCACCCCCTTGATCTAAAGTTTGGAAGCCATTCAACTAGTAGAGACCTCAGGGATCTACGGCTTTTGGGGGATTCTCTGCCTTCGCTCTGGTACAGTAAGAGTAATGCAAGAGTGAGGCTTCATTCTGCACATCGCGGAAAGACTAGCTCCAAGATTGTGGTAAGCTTCCCCCTTTTTGTAAAGACCATTGTCGGATCTTCTCTCTGCTTACAGGCTCAAGACTTAGACTCCATTTTTGAGCTCAAAACCCAAATCTACCAGGCTATAGGTACTTCGCCTGGGTTCCAATGACTAATCTTCGAAGGACAACAGCTTGGGGATGGCTCTGTGCTATGGGACTACGGGAATCTAAAAAACGCAACCATTTCTCTCACTTCTCATTTGCGTGGAGGAGTGCCTTCAGTCGCTCATCCAAACTCTTACAAGCATGTCGTGGAATCAGGGACTTCTGCTCCCTCGGGGATCAAGGCTAAAGCTTCAAAAGTAAAGGAGCCCTTTGGATCTACCTTCATTGTGGAGCAGTGCGCATAACCTCCAACAACAGAAGTCGAAGATCCCCAAGTCTATGGCTATGCCTTTATCTACCAGGTAAGATCCCTCATTTGCCGCTTCAACGGACTTTGGACCTTGGCCTCTACGCTAAAGGAATGGGTTAACAAGACCCGGTCGGAAGGTCATGAGTTGTTCTTTTGCTCCAAGGGGTTCTTCATCATCAACTTCTCCACAGAAGCCAAATGTCAACGCATGCTAGAGCAAGGTCCATGGTTCTGAGGAAAATCTGCTCTCTCCATGTAGAGATGGTTCCCCAACTTCAATCCACTGACCATGACAGCCATGACTACACCGGTCTGGGTAAGACTACCCAATTTACCCCTGCATTTCTATTCTTCATCTTTTTTACCCACCCTAGGCAATGCATTGGGTTGATTTATCAATATAGACATAGAGAGGATAACAAAAGGCTTTGTCACTTTTGCTCGCATATGCGTTGAAATTGACCTCAGTCAAGGGCTGCTGAATAGGATTCTTATAGATTGGGATGAGGGAGATCCTTTCACACAGATGGTCAATTATGAGAACATTGCCTTCAGATGTCTCTCCTGTCAGCAAACGAGGCACCTCCAGACAACTTGTCCTCTATCCCCCATCCCTTCCTCAACTTCTGGAGCACGGAAAAGAGCCAATGGTTGGCAATGACCAAAATCTCACAAAAGTCGTCCGAACCCTTCCTTTGGCAACAAGAAACATCACAAAGATGCTCCAACTCCTCTACCATCCTCAATGCCTCCGCAGGCCCCAACCTTCGCTCAACAGCCAACTATCGGCCCAAAACACCAGCCTGCGGCCTCAACACAAAATCCTGAAGATTCAGAAGTCATGATTCCAATGATCGCAATTAAGTCCTTTCACCCACTTCTCGAAAAGGGGGAAACGATTGACACAATCATGATCACAACCCCACTCACAGGGACTCAGAAGCATCCTCATGAATCAAACAACTCAGACAGTGACAAAGAAGCACCCATGGATTCAACAGCTCAAGATTACGGCACTTCCTCAGACCATCTGGCTTTGGTGGTAAAAGTTGTTGAGCCTATCATCTCCTTTGGTTGGATTGATGTTCATAAGAAAAAAGGTAGAAAGGATCCTCACCAGCCAACACAATGATCTGGCCCTTTCTCCTTATATTGTAATGTTTCATCTTGCTTTGCCCATGCACTCTATGGGGCTCTCTTTTAACATAGGCTAGTTTCAAGTGATCCCCTGTTCTCTTTCTGGGGGGTCTCTACCATCAACAAATCGATGTATCACTTTGTACTTTTTTCATGGATTGAATAGAAGGATTCTCCCACTTTTTTACTTTAAAAAAAAAAAATTCAAATGTGTTCCAAATCCAATAAATAACCCTTTCCAAAATTTTGAGGTAAATTTTGGATCTCTGTCAGACACAAGTGTCTTGGGTATGCCATGTAATCTAGCAATTTATCTCATATAAAAATCAGCAATGTTTGTTGCCTGGTGAGTGAGCTTAACTGGAATAAAATGGGTAGCTTTAGTAAGCTTATCCACCACTACCATGATAGAATCATGTTGCTTGTTTGTTCTGGGAAGTTTGGTAATGAAATCCATTGTTA
>JASDQU010099964.1:559870-582463 GCA_032191745.1 Picea mariana | reverse complement strand
GCTTGCCCTCTCTCATCGTGAGCAACGAGAAATTGGGATCGTAAATCCCAAGACCCAAAGAATGAATCTGGACCGTTAGATCTCGGTTCACATTACCCGTCAGTCGTTGGATCCGGAGAAGCTGCGCAGGGGTTAAGCGCAGGGGTAGGCATGCGAGGAAGAGATCTGAGCCATCAGATCTGGAGCAGAAATCCCGTAAGCCGTTGGATCGGGAAGAGTGCACGGAGTATAGCCTCTGGTAGGGAAGTGTGTAGGAGGAATGATCTGAATCGTCGGATCCTAGAATCATAATCCCAACAGCCGTCAGATCTCGAGAAATTGCGCTGGAGTTACACCCTAATGTGCAGAGAAAGAGTCCTAGCCGTTGATCTCGGAAGGACACGTGTCAACATCCCGGAGAAGTCGTCGGGATAATAGATTCATCGGGGTTTTGTTGAGTCTGATAATCGAGGCCTTGTGGTTCTCGAAATCCCGAGAATGAATCCTAGCCGTTAATCTCGGCAGGACACGTGTCAGCGTTCTGGGAGGCTTCGGGATTTCTCTCATCGGAGAATTAGGGGTGTAGAACCATTGCAATAGGAAATCGCGATCCGCGATTTCCTGATGGGATCTGAGCCGTCCAAACAGCAGGGACACGTGGCAGAGGATCCCGAAGAGTCGGAGATCGGGGAATCGGGGTTCCCGGAGACAAGAGATTTGTGCACAAGGAAATCGCGATACGCGATTCTCCGATACAATCAGGATCGTCCATCATTTGAGGGACGCGTGTCAGTGGATCTAACATAGTCGGGGTTCGGCATATCGGGGTTTTCGAATGCAAGGAACTCTTGCCATACGGAATCACGAACCGCGAAACCCCGATGAGTGGGAACCAGCTGTCAAGTCCATAAACGGAGGAGGACGGAGCTGTAGGGAGGACGCGTGTCAAGCACCCGGAGAAAGTCGTGAATCGGGATACTGCGGGTCCCGTGGACGTGGGTCTTGTGACATGGGAAACCCCGTAGCCCCGACGAGGATAAGGTAGTGGTCGCGGAGTTGGTCATGTTGACCAGGGGCTAAACTAGTGGGGGCTAGCGTGATCAGAAAGGCGCGTCGCGAATCGGGAAATCGTGAATCCCGTGGACATGTGTTTTGTGTCATCACAAATGCCGAAATCCCGATGGGAGGTCATACGGCGGTGGTCCCATGGTAAATGGTCACAGGGGCTATTGTATAGCCTAGAGGGCTATTGCATTAAGGGCATATCGGGGATCGGAGAGTCGCGAGTTCTGAGGACTCGTGAATTACGACACCGGAAATCCCGAAATTCCGATAGGAGTAGCCCCGAAAGAAGGTAAGCCCACGGTCGTAAAGACAATGAATCACAGGCTTAGCCTAGGGAGCGAATGCTTAAGGAGCGCTTCGGAATTCGGAGGATCGCGAGTTATGGGGGTGAAGGAATTTTGACTTTCGAAACCCCGAATCCCGATATTGAACCAGGGATTGGCACTTCGCTAATGAGGGTTTCTAGAGATTCCCCATTGTAGGAGATTAACCCCAAAATTTTTAATAATAATGATAGTGGGTGTGTTACAAATAGATACATAATAGATCTCAATAGCCCATGCTTCTCATTAATCTCCAACGATTTCAAATGGAGGACTTCTCCTTTTATAGGTGAGAAGTCTCCTCAATTACAATGTAAAACCATGTGTTAGTTCAAAACCACGAGTTCAAAAACCATTTGTCCGAAAAAACCTCTGGCCAGATACAAGTAATAATAAAATAATACAATAATATGATCACAAGGTACAATGTCCCTTTTAGAAAAGGTCAAATACAATATAAAAATCACCCATAAGGACCGAGTAGAATCCAATGGAGGTGAGCCCCCCCAAAAATGTTGATGTCCACATAAACGGTTCGAGACTAGTCAAATGATACAACCATTACTTCCTCCATCCACAGAATGATCAAAGAAATATACATTGATCCCAATATATAATACGTGCTCGAAGTGATGGGTCTAGCCTCTTAGTAAGCCATTAATTGGTAGCACATGGTGACATCCTTCAACACATCATAACAAAGGGTTTAGTTTTATAACTTGCCTGGGTCTTGCCAAGGGGCACAACGTAGACCCTTATACATGAGTCAAATCCTAAGACACCCATACTTCCCAAGTATCTAGGTGAAAGACAGGTAATAATAATGATTACTAATAACAAAAGGGGGAAAGGAACGGGTTCATGTGATGACTCTCAAAGTCATAGACATGCTCGGGTCTTGCTATTCATTTAATTATTCATCTAGCTTTTATTTAGCTAGGGTTTTTTCTTTATAAATACCTTCTTGAGGGAGCTTAGCATTGAGTTACCAACCTCGACATTGTTTCTTACTACCCCTTAAGCCTTTTTCTTTATATGTTCAGTTTATTGAACAAGTCCCTTTTATTTAGATATTCATAGACAAACCCGGCACTGGACATAGCGAGGGGCATTGCTCAAGCTCAATGATTAGCTTTTAATTGTGCTCTTCACCTCTTAGCCTTAGTGGCTTTGTTTATTCCAGGCTTTAGATTTGACCTTTCCTTTTAACCCTTGAGAAATCATACATGACCAGGATAATGTTTTATGTGAATGGAATGAATGAGCTGGGGAGGTGGAAAGTGGTTAATATGATTGGATTTTGACTCTATCCAGCCTAGACACCTAGTAATACAGGTTACCCAAGAGACAACACACTTCTAAGAGAAAACATGTTCCCCAAGGTACTGAATCCACAATGCATTTGTCATGTGAGGAGTGGGGACAAAAGTGAGTTACACCATAGCTGAGCTATCACAATTAAGAATATGATGGAGATCAATGAAGAGTTCTGTCTGGATCTGGTGAAAAAGAGCATGACACTTCATCCAATCAGCAACATGACACCCTACTCGTGTATCTGAAATTGTTGCCCCTGAAAGGGGGTAACAGCTTCATCAAAAACATCAGAGTATGCATCCATGATAGATTTAATTACCAGAGGAGGAAACTTATTAACATTGTCTGCCTTAGCTCCTCGAATGATATAGCATCATGAATTTGCTCAAATTTACTTGCTTGATAGTTGGCCTACCAAAAACTTGAAGGAAAGGATTGACAGTAGAAGAAGTGAATTCATATACCTTGCCGTCCTTATGGAACTTGTAGGTCTTGTGATAGCCATCAAATAGTGCTCTACGATTGTAACATTGAATTGTATCTAGGAAAGGGGGGATGGCATATGCAACATTACACTAGGGTTTTCCTGCCTTCGTGACCCATCCCAACTGGTTTAGGTGTGGATGTGTAATAGTGAGCAAGTGGAGGTCATCAATCAGCTTTATGGAAATAAGATTCTTTTGACTCTCATTGTCAATGATAAGCTATACCAATCAATCCTTTATTGGGCAATTGCGAGTAAAGAGTTCCTCTCTATTGTTGGCAGAGTAATCATGAACCATGACCATGAGCTGAGGAGTACTTTCTTGGGGATTGGGCACTGGAATCTCCACATCTTCAGAGGTCGGTTGCCAGGCTGCAAGAAGAGCTTTGGCCTTCTTTTGCTGAAGAGCTTTACACTCTTCAGTGGAATGGCCAGGGTGCTTCTGATAAGCACAATACTGCCTTTTTCTGTTACTAAAAGGAGGAAGTGAACCCCTCATAACCATTTGGAGAATTGTTCCCCTTCTTGTTGGTTGTTTGAAAGAACCAGAGAGAAGAAGCAACTACAAGGGTCTTCTTTGAAGCTGATTGCATATATGAAGTGGTAGGCTTTGGAGATTCCTTCTGTAGTTTAGTCTCCATCTTCAATGCAAACTGAAATCCCTGCTACAAAGCGATAGAGATGAGTTCCAACTCCCTCCTATAATGAGAGAATATACCATAAATGAACTTGATCCTTAGGATCTCATAGAAGCGTTTGATCTCCAATTTGATTGCAAACCGATTGAATTGTTCAATTAATTGTTGGATGGACTGCTCTGGCATTTGCGAAGGTGAAGCCAACAATGTCTCTTTGTATCCAAGTGGGTAAAATCTCTTCCTGATGGCATTCTTGAATGCATCCCAAGTCTGAATTTTGGCTCGTTGTGTGCAAGCCAAAAGTTGGACATGTGATTGCCACCAAGTAAGAGCTTGATCATTCATGTGCAGCTCCACAATCATGAACTGTTGCTCCTCGGTGATGGTAACTTGTGTCTTGAAAAATGCTTCTAAACTGCGTAGTCAATCATCAACTTTTTCCCGTGCCATCAAAAGAGGGAATGGATATCTTTGTATCCAAATTAAACTGTGATGGTGTAATTGTAACAACAGCAGGTTTATTAGTGCTTTGTTGTTGCTGTTGTGCCAGAAGATTAGAAAATAAACCCGTTATGTTATTTAACAAGTTTTCTTGAAACTCACTTTGTGCTTGACATTGCTCGCAAATCTCATTTGTTAACAATTGAAGTAGATTGGAGTCATACACAGTTCGTGGAGCACGAGTGTCTGCAAACAGCTCCATGGACCAGAGACAAAGAAAACCCACAAAACAAGACCCTAGAATGTTTCTTTTTAAATACAAATCGATATAAAACTGAAATTGAAAATTTTCTTATCTCGTTGAGTCCAAAATCATACACAGCAGCAGCAAGAGAGAAGAAATCTCTTGCAGACAGAAATTGCAGCCTCTGAAACCACAGAAAATTAGCAAAAAATGCAGCACCTCAGGAAAATGCCCAAACAGAATTGCCGAGAATGTGGATGAAGCTCCAGATGTGCAAGAATTGGACCTTCAACAATAAAATACATACATCTGAAGATTTGGGCGTGCTGAAATGAACAGAAAACTAGCAGTGCGCCGGATATATTGAGTGGGTATATCAAAGGCTGAAAACAGGAGCAGAAGCCTGAAATGAGAAAGTACAATCAGATGCCCCGATGTGTGAAAGGGGACTGGTAGTCAGGCTCCTATACCAAACTGATACTTGCAGATTAGAGAATAGAAAGACAAACACAAATATCCCAGCAAAACTGATATTGTACACTCTTCATTAATAGTTATAAATAAAAATATAAAGCTGAGGATGAGTGTTCACTGGATAAGGCCAAGCACGTGCAAGTTGCCCCTGAACTGGGCATGCAAAGACACCTCATACAGTCTATCTTTACATTCAGTTAGTGAACTGTACATGCAAACAAATTACAACAAGCAGAAGAGAACTGGAGATATTTACGATGTGGGGAAGTGAAGATATTTATGGTGTGGAGGTCACTACGAGGAGTGACTCTCATCACGTATGAATCTCCTGAAATGAGTACTTAGGCACATTGTTTTACTTTTGACCAGTCTAAAATCCAGACCTTCCCATGCCGTACTAGAAATTTATGCATACTTGGGTAACTCCTATTGGGAGTTTTGTTCGCTTTCAGTAACATGATGCAATCCTAGGCTAGTATGTGCTAAGTAGACCTTTCAAAAGATGTAAAGAAACAGGAATTGAAATAAACTATGGAGATTTTACTTCAAAATTCATATATCCGATTAGATATATGAACATTCCAAGTGGATAATCTAGGTGACAAGGCATTGGGCACAAGATTAAAGATCATCCACTGATAACTTAAAATCAATACTTCCTTGGAAAACTTAAAATCAATACTTTGTACAACTGCATTACCAACTTGTTTGGCTGCCAACACAAATGCTGTAGGCAAGATATGTCACAAACAAGAGCACATGGCCAAGAGGATTGAAAGAAAGTGCAACAGGGTTTGATAGTGTGTTGTTGTAGACCTTTTAATATTCTGCCTCTTAAAGTTAGGAGTCTATTAAGTTAAAGTGTTAATTCTTACTGTATTTGTTGGATAATTAGACATAGTGAATCCCTTGCAACTCCCTTGCATTTCTATACATGTGTTAATAGAGATAGAAGGAAATGGCTTACCTTGTGCTTTCATGATGCCTCGTTATGCCCTTTTGGTGTTCTTTTGAACTCTGGTAGATCATTGTTGCAGACAACAAACTAAATTACAGAAACTTTTGGAGCAACTAGCAAAATACCATAAGATTTGAAATCTGGGCTTCAAGACTTAGCCTTCAAATGTTTTCCTACTTGGATCTTTACTTGTGATTGAATGCAAATAGTCACTCAAATTTGGTAGCTCTCATTGTAATTATGAGGACCATTTTTATCATGTTTGAAGATCCAGATTAGGTTGGAAAATTGCAAACTGACGGGCAGGGATGGCTAAAGAATTTTGTCAGCCACTTTGACGATCAGTCATGCATTTAAAACAGACTGATAAGTCTCTCAATTAAGTTCGCTCACAACCCTTGTTAAAGGCTGGAACATGGAATCATCTCTAGATTGGGATCATGCTGAAATAAGCCCCCGACATAGTATCTCTTATTCATGATACCTGCAACCTGTGTGTTGCTACGGAACTAACATAATGGTCACTTGTTGTTTTAACTTCACATTCCTTGCATAACTTGTTTGCATATCACTTCAACTAAAGGAAAGCTTCTAGATTGCCACATTTTTTTTCTTTTTTTCTGATGGAATACCTCACAGGAAATCCCCGAGTACTTTCCCACTTTGTGGATGGTAAATGGGGTAACTGTTAACCATGATTACGGGGCCTAACCCTAAGGGGAACAAGAGATTCAAACCCGTGAGCTCCTCCGCTGGGGATAGCTTCACGTCTGGCTCAGAACCACTTGAGCTAACCCTTTAGGTTCTCTAGATTGTCACTTTTCTTTAGATTGCCACTTTTAAAAAGAGAAATGCTTTATTAAATTTTCTTTCAACTATTCCCAGTATCAAACAAGCCCTCGAGTAATTGTACTTGTTTTAAACTATTTCATACTACCGTCCACAATTATTCATATGATAAAATTTTAGATTCAACAAAATATAAAAAAAATGCTACTTTTCCCACTCATGTGTCATCCTCCATTGCATGGGATGTCTTTTACACTGTTTGCGGGCATGTCGTAGAAACAAATCGTGAATAAAAAAGCTGTATTGGAATGAATCTATAAGAAGTAATTCATTTCTAGAAATACAAAACTGAAAAAGTTCTAACTATGCAATCTAACACCTCACTAACCAGAAGAAATGTAGCATTCAACATGTAAGAGAAATTGATGTAAGCACTCCATAGATCATATTACAGACAAAGTAGCATGCCTTCTTCTTTCCAACGTGTAATAGTACAACTACATGGTTATTACATTTAATGCTCTAGATTCCAGATGAAACTGGTAAAATAATATTACACGAAGAATCGCAAATAGGATATAAAAAGGGCGAGAGGAGCAGAACTAACAAAGCAATTGACTAAAATTATTACCAGGTAGACAGAAGAATCTTCAAATACATTGCCTCGGAAGATGTACCAGTAATACAAATTCCCAAATTCATCAACTAGATTTTCCCGACCCCAAAATCTTCTTGAGATTCTCAGACCCTCAACTCTTCACATTAGAGTAATAAGACTCAAACTAACTATGAAGATACACTCAATTTATGCATTTCATGAAAAAGCACTCAGACTAACTAGTTATAAAAGAGCAGATCTATAACTAGCCTTCCAGATTTGGGCCCACGAATTCTGTGAGACTTAATTAATGGTTAGCTTGGAAGACCTTCATAAATGATACCAGTTTCTCCACACCTGCCAATGGCATTGCATTATAAATTGAAGCCCTCATTCCTCCCACAGATCGGTGTCCCTTAAGCTGCAACATGCCCTCGCTTGCTGCCTGTTTGATAAAATCACTCTCCAGCTCAGACTTCTCGAGAGTAAATGGCACATTCATCAGAGACCTGACTGATTTCTCCACCGGGCACCGATAAAATCCATTGCTCGCATCGATCGCATCATAAAGAATCTTAGCCTTCTGAACATTTTTCTTCTCTATTTCGTTCAATCCCCCCTGTGCAAGGAGATCCTCAAACACCAAGCCACACATATAGATTGTAAAGCAAGGAGGGGTGTTGTACAAAGACTTGTTCTCAGCATGAATTTTGTAATCCAGCATGAGGGGGGTGCTCTGTTGGGCATGTCCAATAAGGTCATTTCTGATTATAACAATGGTTACCCCGGCTGGCCCTACGTTTTTCTGAGCTCCAGCATAGATGAGCCCAAATTTAGAGACATCCACAGGCTTGGAGCAAAAGTTAGAGGACATGTCAGCAACCAGAAAGGTAGTGTCCCCTTTGGGCGTAGGGTAGTCCTTAAACTCAACACCATGAATGGTCTCATTGGCACAAATATGCAAGTATTTTGCGTTTGGGTTTAATTGGATTTCCTCCTCAGCGGGTACTCTTGTATACTTAGTAGCCTTTCCAGACCAAGCCAGATTGGCCTTGCAAAACCTCTGGCCTTCTTTGAAGGCCTTGTCACCCCATGATCCAGTCACAATATAATCTACTGTATCTTCTACACCACACAAGTTTAACGGCAAACAAGAAAACTGTGTTGAAGCCCCACCCTGAAGGAAAAGGACCTCATAATTTGCAGGAATGCTAAGAAGCTCACGCAGATCAGATTCAGCCTTTTGTATAACAGATGTGAACTCCTTACCTCTGTGGCTCACCTCCATTATGCTCATCCCCGAGCCCCTCCAGTTGTAGAGCTCGGCCTGTGCCTTTTTTATAACATTTTCAGGCAAAGTCGCTGGCCCTGCAGCGAAATTGAACACGCGACCTTCTTCCTGCACTGGATCTGAGAATCCCGTACGTGGGGTTGCAGAAGACGGTACCACTGCTGTGCATGTGACAGAGAGAGTTTTGCGTGATGAGTCGTGGGTTTTTTCTCTCAGGCATAAGGATGGTGTGCATAGCTTGGTTCCTGTGATTGAAGACAAGGAACCCAATTTGTTATTGAGCAGGAATGTCTGCTGGAAGGTTGCAGAGGCTGCCATTGATTGAAAGCTCTTAAGGATAGTTAAGAAAAACGGAAGAAAATCGGTTTGGTATTGACGGATCTAATAGCTAAGGGCAGGCGAATAAAACGAAAACGAAGCCCAAGAATCTGGATCTGCAGTTCCCAATGTAAGCAGCGAACAGCAGAGAATGTATGAAAGATCTTGCCTACAAATACCCGAAATACCCCAGTCAACATTTCATTTTGTTTCCCTAGGGTTTTTTTTTTTTTTTTTTTTAAGCAAATTATATGATATAGATTTTATTTTAAAAATAAAATAACAAGGTTTATATTAGTTTTTAAGTTAAAAATAAAATAACAAGGTTTATAGTAATAATAATCTAATTTTTTATTAAATTGGTAAATAAGGTTTATAGTAATAATAATCTAATTTTTTATTAAATTGGTAAATTGGTATATGAGATCTCTTTGTTTTTAATTTGAATTAATGATTTTTTAGGAGGAAAAATTCACACTATTTTGAAACACTTAAAATTCATTGGACCTCACTTTATGTATCAAGTTATGTTCAAGTAAATACTTATACTATATGACTTTGCTTAGCTAAAATTTCATTTATTTTTTATTAGTTAAAATTTCATTTTCTTTAAACCAAAAAAACAAGTTAACAACCCAAAAGCATGTAGCAAGGGTGAAAATCTACCCTTAAGATTTTGTCCAATAATATAACTACACATAAAATTGTTAAAATTGTATCAACAAAAATTATGTAAATAACCTTAAATATTTCAGATTTTTTTCTTAAAAGCAAAATTAAATAATACAACAAATCCAAAGTTAATGCAACCTTGTTAAATTTGAATGAAATAGGTATTAAATATGGTCATAGTTTAAAGGTTCTACTTTTTGGTGTTTTTTTTTATATTTTTCGATTAATTTTGTTTGATTTTTTGTCAAAAAATTATTGGAACTGGAGATAATTCAAGTATCCTTCAGTTTGAGAAGTTTTCCAGGGTACTAAATCCATTTATACATTAAAAAATGCAATTTAAACAACAACGTTAAATTCTCACAAAAAAAAAATCAAAAGATAAAACATTTAGACACATTAAATATGCACACACCTTGTGCTATACAAATTTATTGAAATTGAAATTGAACTATAAATAAGGTTATTTTCAAATTTATGCACACTAAAGTTATTTCCAAATTTATGAACATCAATTCTATAACATATTGTTCAAAATAGCTATTAATGCCCAACTTGACTATTATTTAGATGACCCCTCTCAAGTTTGAGATAATATAATTTTGACCAAGTTAAATATTGTTCATTGAGGGTGTTATTCCACTACCACATTTTTGTGGTGACTCTGAGAGAATTAGTATTGTTATTTAAAATAATTATAGTTTTAGTGTAAAATTCATTATATTTATTTTTATTTATATTTTTTGAATTATAATATTATATAGGTTTTTTATTTATATAAAAAGATTAAGTTGAAAAAATAATTTATATTTGTAATAATTATATGGTGATATTATAATATATGAAAATGAATATAATGCATAAAAGTGTAAGTGTGAATTGAAGATGAAGACAAAAAGAGAAATTAGAGATAATGATTTTATGAAGATCACTTGAGATAGTTATGGAGATACTCATGGAAGATACTGTGGAGATAGGAGAGTTATGGAGATGGTTGAACAAACACTCCTATTATAGCATGGTTGTTATAGTTACCTATTCTTATATAAGGGACCTCATTATACATTATTGTATCATGAGAGAATGCTAGATTAATACAATGTGGTCATAAATATATTATTGTTGTTATGGTTATATAATTTATATGTACATATATTTGTGTTTGTTGGGCCAATTCCCAATAGAAGTGAATAGAATTTTAAAACAAATTTTAAAATAAATATTGGTTTACTAACTACAACTCGGCTGGACTAATAATAAGTGTTGAGTAACAACTTATTAATAAAACAAAACCCATTTAATTAAAGTAGAAACTACTTTTATTAGATTATTAGGTATATGGCTCAAAATTAATCTACGTATAAAATTGGACCCTAAACTGTGTCTTCCATAAAACCTACACCACTAAAAGGTAACATTGAGGGAAAAGTGTCATTAGAAAACTTGGCTACCTAAAAAGAATAGGTGAAATCAATATATGTATATTTGAATCCAACCACATGAAAGTATGTTAATAGGTGAAGCAAAAACATTTCAATACGTAATGCACTAGGGATGGAGGAGAGCCGAGTGATTTTCAAATCTGGTTCTGGCGAGATTATCTTGGGTTGCAGGTTTCATGGATTTTTGCTCTCGACAGACCGCGTAGTTTACTCGGATGAAGGTGGTATAAACCATAGCGGCTTCTTTAATTTAGTTAGGGAGGAGTCTTGTATTTGGTTAGTGTGCTTAATCCTTTTTTCTCGCTCTCTACCAGACCCATCGACCTCCAGACTTAGCAGTATGGCTTCCTTCCTTGCGTATTTATTTTGGAATGACAGGAAGTTAAGGGCTCGGGCCAGCGAACTGAAAGTTTTCATTAGCAACGGGATCCTGGCCCTTGTGATTGGGTCCACTGTCTTTTCACCTATTACTTTTGACTTTCCTCTGTTTGGTTCTCAATCCCAAAGAGCCAGTTCATACATTGGTTTTATTGTTTTTTCCAGAAGTTGTGTTTACTTAAGGTTAGGTGGCATTTTGTAATGGAATGTGAGGTTAGCACCCACTTGGGTGTGGTAGACAAGGAACCTTGGGATCACCTGAGCTTCCTCTCTACGGTGGATGATCTATGCAAAAAATGAGGTAGTAATGGCCCACTAAATGCGACTTCATGTGAACCTACTACTCTTTTGGCAGAGGCTTTTCCTTCTACTTTCTTTGTTCTAAAGTATATTTACTAGCCTTCTTCGTCACGTCTTTCCTTTTGTAAGGAAGCTCCCCGAGTTTCTGGACTACCTGCAAAAGACGTTAGTGTAGCTGGTGTTGTTAAGGAGTCTAGCACCAAAGGTTTTATAGCTAAAGAGATTGGTTCAAATACTGCCCATATTGCTCAACCATTGGAGTCTAAGGGAGGTGGCTTGACAGGGAAGAGGTTCACACCTAAGCGGACTATGCGGGCGTGGAAGCCTAAAAGAACTAAAAGGAAATTGGTTCTGGGTATGGACATTGGGTTAGAAGAATCGTTTTCACTCGCCATGTGTGCTCTAGTGGGTAGGTTGGTTTATCGTTTTCTTTGTAAAATTTTTGTCTCAAAGTGGATGTACCTTACTTGGAAACCCATTCTGGGTTATTCCCCGATGCTTCTGACATTGCCAAGGGGTTGGTTTGGCTTTGTCTTCAAAACCCTTGAAGACACTGCTTGAATTTTAGAAATTTTTTGGGTGTTTGAAGGTGGCAGCCTTATGCTTAAGAGGTGGAGGATTAAGTTCAATCCGACGACGGAGTATTTTAGCTATCGTCATCTCTGGATTTTTCTCTCGGGTCTTTCATTGCATTTGTGGAATTATAAAGCTATGGAGGCCATAGTAAATGTTCTGGGACGTTTCATTAAGGTAGCAGAGGACACGTTACAGTCCAATGACAAAAGATTGGCTAAAATTCTTGTGGAAGTGGATATTCATGGTGGATTGTTGGAATCTTTGGAGATTGAATGGCGTGGTCTGGTTTTTGCTCAGAGACTAGACTATTTAGGGATTTCTTTCCATTGCTCGCGTTGCAGACAAACTGGACATCTAAGGAAGGATTGCCACCATCCTTTTGGAGCGCCTATTGACGAGGCACTCTCGGAAGAGAATATCACAAGTGGCTACTCTTCGGAGATGGAGGTGCAAGAGCATGGAGATTTTTTGGGTGCTTGGGACTTGGACAACCCATCATCCTCGAACAACTCCTTTGTTGGTAAGTTGAGACACTGTGTACCTTCTCTGTATTGCATTTTATCTGCATGGGAAAGAGACCATCTCAATTCTTTTTTTCCTTCGGAGTCAAGTTTAATCAAGGAGTCTGTTAAGACTGTGGTTCATGATAAAGTTTTAGAGGATTTGGATCGGAATCCTGAGACTGTTTTAGTTACTCCCGATTCGTTGTTAGTTGGGTGTTTGCCTACCACCTCCACTGTTGATACTCTTGATGTGATTAACCCAATACTTCCTGAGATTTTGTCGGCGGAAGATTCACCTCTCTTACCTGGGTATAGAAAACCTGCAACAAGTGAGCATTCTTTGGATAGGATGTTATCTAATTTGGTACCATTTTATAAGGAGGTTGCTAGTATTGTCCCAATTCCGACTTACTTGGGGAAAGTTGTTGTGGTTTCGGGGGGACCCAGTGATGTGGAAAAATCCTCTGATGGTTTAGGAGTCTCGTCTGGGAAGGACCTTGCATGGTCACGAGGTTTAGGACTTGAATTTTCACCAGTTAAGACTAGAATTGCTCGCAAAAAATTGGGTACAAACCTTTCCTTTTAGGCTAACCATCTTTCTACTACTATTGACCAAGGGGCGCTTAGAGGCATAAAAGCCCTCACAAGGGAAAAATCATGATACTACTTTCTCTTAACATCAGAGGGGTAGGAGGACCCCTAAAAATGGCCTCTATGCGCAGGCTTATCTCAAAGACTTTACCCAATGTTATTTTTCTACAAGAGACCTTAACAAATGAGGACAAGGCTAGGAATTTCATGTTTTCTCTCAGGCCTGATTGGATGACTTGCGCAGTTAGCTCAGTTGGAAACTTAGGGGGCCTTCTAGTGTCTTGGGATCCACGTTTTTTTGTATTCTAGCATGTCCTCACTTGTGGTGGTATTTTCTTGACAAGTTCCAATCTAGTAGATAAAATGAAGCTTACACTTTTGAATGTTTATGGTCCTTGCACAAACCGAAAGCTTTTTTGGAAAAAAATGGAAGATAGGGGACTGTTAGCACATGCAGATTTGATTATGGAAAGGGATATGAACTTCACCTTAAACTCAGATGAGATTTGGGGTATTGCAGCTTTGACAGATCCTTTGGGAGTCTTTTTCAAGGATTTGATTGATAATTCATTACTGGTGGATGTGGCTCCGACAGAGTTGGCACCTACGTGGCGTAATGGTAGATCAAGAGATTCTAGTATTGCTAAAAGACTTGACAAATTCTATGTGACGTGGGATCTTATAGGTCCATCTATGAGGTATAGATTGTGGATGGAATTTTCTTTCATATCTGATCATGCCCCAATTTTATTACAACTGGATATTGGACTGTCGGCGGTAGCTTATCCTTTTAAGTTCAATCATGTTTGGTTATAGGACGATTCATTTGTTACTTTAGCTAGTGAAGTTTGGAATGATGTTCAGTTTCAACAAGTCGAAGGGGCACAAAGGAGATTAGTCGAGAAGCTATCCCTCCTTAAAAAATGAGTAAAATTATGGTTGAAAGAAAAAAGTTTTCGGGAACAAGAATTTTTTAAAAAATTGGAAGTTGAACTGGAAATGCTCTATGATCAGAAAATTAGAGGACTTCTTAATGATGATTTTGATCATCATTTGATGTTTTTGGAGGCGGAGTGTAACAAATATATGTTGGTAGAAGAAGAACGATGGAGGCAAAAGAGTAGGGCTATCTGGATTAAGAGTGAAGACAATAATACAAAATTCTTTCACAGATTTGCGAGCTGTAGGAGGAACAAAAAACACATCGGGGACATCACAGATGAAGATGGTCAAGTTCATTCAGGTCAGGAGACTATTAAATATGAAGCAATTTCTTACTTTAATTCTTTCTTCCAAGACACTGGCCGGTTTAATTTGAGTGGTCAGTTAGCTATTGTTCGCTTGTACCCAAAGCTTGTATTGGAGGACAAAGTAACTACTCTTGAAAAGCCTTGCACAATTGAGGAAATTTTAGATGTTCTTAAAGGTTTCACAAAGGATAAAAGTCCAGGCCCTGATGGGTGGACTGCAGAATTATTCCTTCACTTCATTGATATGGTTGGTCCATATTTACTTGTTGTTGTGGAGGAAACTAGAATTCGTGGTGAAGTTTTTCGTCCGATCAATTCTACCTTCATAGCTCTGATTCTAAAAGCCAACCTTCCTAGTTCCTTCACCGACTTTCGTGACAAGGATGCCCACTGTCTCCTCTTTTGTTCATTCTAGTGATGGAGGGTTTGAGTCTCTCTCTTAAAAAAAGTCAATCTGAAGGAAAGCTATTCAGAATAAAGGTTTCTAAGATGGTTAAGATCCTCCATCTACTCTTTGTGGATGGTGTGCTTATACTGTCCAAAGCTTCACTTACTGAATGGAAAGAAATTCACACACTCTTAAATGCCTTTTGTGGTGCAACAAGATTGATGATCAACATTAATAAGTCTACCTTTTTACACTATGGTGTCCAACAGGGACTCCTAGATGATTTGAAAACATTGTTTCAATATAGTTTCTTGAATCTATCGGTCGGGTTTAAATATTTGGGCTTCTTTTTAAAGTTGGACAGTTGCAAGGTGGAGGATTGGCAGTGGCTTTTGCTGAAATATGAGAACCGTATCTGCCATTGGTGCAATCAATTTCTTTCTTTGGGAGGAATATTTGTTTTGATTAAAGCGGTGCCCGAAAGCCAACCGATTTATTGGATGGCCTTGGCTCACTTCTTGACCTCAGTTCTGAACCGGATTCGTAAGTTGGTTTTCTCCTTTCTCTGGTCTGGTAACAAACAAGATTTGACCTTTCACTTGTGCAATTGGGAGACCATCTCAAAACTAAAGGTTTATGTCGGATGGGGTTTGAGAAACATCTATTATTTTTCAAGGGCATTGGCGACAAAAAAATTGTGGTGCGGATTGATGCATCCTGGCATTTGGTTGAGGGTTTTAAAAGACAAATACTTTCCCCACATCTCTGTGACGACTTGGTTGCTCTCAGCATCGCCAATCTCGTCCTTTGGATCCCAAACCTAGAAAAACCTTCTAAATTCCTCACCTTTGATTGTGCATTGGCTTGCTTGGAAACCGAGTGAGGGAGATTCCATTATTGTTGGAAATGATGAAATTATGGGCACAGGGAAGGATTCCACACTTACTGCGGAGTTGATTACTTGTTTAAATAGTAAAAATTTGTATTTTCTTTATCAATCTAGTCGAGCTCCTCTACAGGGGTCGATCTACTCCAATTGGCTTGACAGTACAAACTTGGGTCTGGAGGGTGACTTTGACTCTGCATGGGATTTGTACAAGATGAGCTTTATTGGAGCTGGCGTTTCTTTATTTGACAGAGAGGATGAGTTAAGATGGACAAGTGGAGATAATTCGAGACATATAACAACTAAAAATTTCTATAATGCTCTTGCAACCAAGTTGTGGAAAAAAAATAGGAGGTTGGAGGAAAAATTTGTGGGGATGGGATTGTCCACAAAAGATTAAGTTATTTGTTTGGATTGTCATTGAAGACAAAAAACTTACATGGAATAACCTTCAAAAGAGAGGTTGGGTTGGGCCAGGACTCTGTCATCTTTGCAAAGGAAATGGGGAAACTGGAACTCATCCTTTTGTACACTGCCCTTTCACTTGCACTGTATAGAAAAAGGTCAAAGACGAGCACAAGCTTTCTACAGGGTGGACAAGATCAACAATGAAGGAATGTTTTGCAAACTGGGATTTTCAGAATCAAAATCTTTCATCCTTGCCAACTTTCATATGTTGGTTCATTTGGCTTGAAAGGAACTTGGCTATATTTGAGTCAAGGAATCCATCTATTGAGAAGGTTTCTTTTCTCTCCTTATGTGCGGTGAGAAGCCACAGGCCACAGGAAACAATGCACTCCATTAGTCACTCAATCCATACTTTACCAGTTGATAAAATCATAGGCTGGTTTGATGGGTCTGCACAAAAAAATGGGGAACAAAGTGGTGCGGGAGGAGTCATCAAAATCAATGAACATACAGTCTACAAGTGGACTCTTAACTGTGGCAGAGGAACAAACACAAGAGAAGAAATTTTGGGTGTTTGGGCTTCTCTTACCTTGGCTCATAAACTCTCTATTATAGACTTTCATGTCATAGGGGATTCAAAAATAGTAATTGATTGGCTTAATGAAAAAGGATCTCTACCGGCAATCTCAATAGACCGTTGGAAGGACAGGATAAAGGAACTCTTCAAGTTTTTTTCATTTATTTCTTTTACGCATGTATACAAAGAAGAGAACCAAGAGGATGATTTTTTATCAAAAAAGGCCCTCACTTCGCGCCTAGGATCCATAGTATATAATCAGTGGGAAGATGGTCAAGAGGGACCAAGGTTCTTTTTAAAGTTGTACTAGCAGTCCTTCTAGTGGGCATTTTCTGTGTGAATACTTGTATGAAGGATGTTTTGTATTTTTGCATGTACGAAAGACAAAAAAAAAAATTGTAAAAATTTTGTCTTATGTTTGGACAATCTATCAAGTCAGTTTTTGAAGGGCCTTTTGATGTGCTATGTAGTTTCTCTGATATGGTTAGAGACCGTTACTCAAGGAGAATAACATAACTGTAATGATTTTGATTATGTGAACAGATTATACAAATTAATATAATGTGCAATTTTCAGTGGAAAAAAATATGTTAATAAGGTTTTGGTTAATTGATAAAATTATGGTGTTTTATACCATTAATGAGATATGTCATATCCACAATTATAAAATATATTTCCATTTGTATTTTGCTTTTGGTGAGTCATTTTGCCTATGCAAATGGATTGTTTCATGTGATTGTAAAATATTTCCTTTTGTATTTTGCTTTTGGTGAGTCATTTTGCCTATGCAAATGGATTGTTTCATGTGATTGTAAAATATCTTTGGTGAGTCATTTTGCTTATGTAAGTGGATTGCTTAATGTGATTTTAAAATGTTTTTGATTTTTGGTGAGTGATTGTTTTATGTGATTGACATGAAATTACAAGTCTCTAACAGATTTGTGAAAATATATATTAATGAGATATGTCATATTCACAATTATAAAATATATTTCCTTTTGTATTTTGCTTTTGGTGAGTCATTTTGCCTGTGCAAATGGATTGTTTCATGTGATTGTAAAATATCTTTGTCTTTTTTGTTTTGCTTTTGGTGAGTCATTTTGCTTATGTAAGTGGATTGTTTAATGTGATTTTACAATGTTTTTGACTTTTGGTGAGTGATTGTTTCATGTGATTGACATGAAATACAAGTCTCTAACAAATTTGTGAAAATTTACCTCCACCTATAATGTCTTAGTCAAAGAAACCTTTTAGAATATTGCAACTCAAAGGCACATCCTATTATGATACTCCAAAAATTGGGAATGCATAATATAATAGGAAGCATTTTGTTTAAAACAACAAAAGACCTATGTATAAATGGCCTTTGTGTTCTTATTCTTTGTGTCTCATGCATTGTGAAGATTTGATGTATCATTATGCATATTTTTTGTATCTTATGCATTGTGAAGATTTGATATATTATTATGCATTGTGAAGATTTAATGTATCATTATACACATGTATACATGTAAATACAGATTTGTATTTCATGCATGGTTAAGATTTAATGCATTATTATACACATGTATGTATTGTCAAGATTTAATGTATCAATATACACATGCATACATGTACATAAAGATTTGTATCTCATGCATGGTCAAGATTTAATATATCATTATACACATGCATACATGTGCATAAAGATTTGATGGATCATCTCACCTTTTCCTAGAATGTGAAATGCAAATTGTTTTTTTCAATTCAAATTATAAATTATATTAACTCTAAGTAATATTAACAAGGATAATGCACCATCAAGATTCAATGCACTATTACAGAGACAAGAAAAATAGCTAGATGGATCACTCCACCTTTTCCAGATTTTGGAATACACATCTTTTTTTTTAGTGCAAATTATGTTGGATGTTAAATCATAGAAAGGTGAAGAATTGTGGGGATTCACATGTGACCTACAACAATCAAGGGTCGAATGATGTTGGTTGGTAAATAGAGTTATTGATGTTTTTTTTTTTTTGAGTGATGTGGACTTAATAAGATTGGTTGGAGATTAGTTTTTTTGTTAAGTAAATTTTGTAAAGTTAGATTGTGTGGTTATTAATGCATGAATTTTGAAATTTAGATGTATAAGTATTGTGGAAATTGGAGTCAATTGAGTTTAGCTCGAGTGGTTGAGAGGAATGATTGTTATCCTCTCTACACGAGTTCAATTCTCGTAAATGACATGTTAAGCTCATAATGAGTATGTTGTCGTAATGGCTTCTAACATTATTGTTGACAAGCCTTATCTAAACTGTCAAAATCACACTTACCCAAAAAAAAACAATTACTTTTAAAAAAATTTAACTTCAATTTTCCAAAATTAATAATAACTTTAAAAATAATTAATCTCATAATTTTCAATGCATAATTTACTATTATTTGGTTCAGAGAAAGCGACGTGGAGTTCAATTTGGTAGGGATTTGAGTACGAGAGTTGTCAATGGGTTGGTGCACATCAGAATCGGGTTGGATTACACGTGTTCTAATGGTGGGTAGGTGGTTGTTGCGTTCTTAAAGATTTTTTCGTATCACTTAGATATCGGTGGGGCCTCTTGTTGTTGGCAGGAGTAGGTATGCCTTTCTTAATCTTCAACAATCCCACGTGGACGTGCTTAGTATTTCGTAAGTAATCTCCAAAACAAATTTTGAAAGGTGCAAAGTATAATAACAAATTGATATTTACATAGTTGGAAACAAACTTCAGGTTAAGAAGGATAGGCAAACTGATCATGGTGGTGGTGGGCCATACGACTCAATGACAAAAAGACAATCTTTGTTTTGACTCAAAAGTCTATAAGGAGATGAAGTTCAAACATGGGAATTGTGGGGTTGGTAGAGAGTAGGTAAAGGTTTCCAAGGAGCACTAGTGTAGAATTGTTGTGTATGTGGATTTGTGGTTGGTATATTTTGACTAGGTTAAAGGTTTTCAAAAAGGAGTAGGGAGGCAATTTGTTTAAGATATTTACATTGATTTAAGATCAAATACCCACACATGCATAAATTGGCATATAAGAAAAGTAATAAAAAGCCAAAGACATCTACTTCTCACCTACCTAATTCAAGTTGTGAAAGTTTTAGGTTCACATTATATCTTATGAAGTTTATTAGAATATTGTGATAAATTAAATATTACATTTAATTAAAATAATAAGAATTTTGTGATAAATTAAATATTATATTTAATTAAAATAAGAATAATAAAGTTATATATTATGATTAGGTGTTGAATGTTGATAAAAAAATAAATTAAAAAGAAAAATATATTTTAATTATATAAACTAATTCTAGGTACTATAAGATAGGTGTATGTGATTGTTATTAGTCTCTGTCGAAAGGCTTGGGACTATAGCGATGAGTTAGTCGTTGACTAACTATTAGTTGTGTAGTTGACTTTTAATTTTTTTGGATTGGCAATGTTTAACATAGGAAAATCTGGAAAATAATTTTTATTGAAACTAAAATAAATCTAAAACCATTTTTATCTTCAATTCTATTGGACTTCAACTTTGAAGTCTTATTGTCTGGCCTGCATTATAGTCACAACTACTTCCATTAATGTTAGTGGGTTGTAACTGTCAGCACTAACAGGACCGACTGTAATATTAATGTTAGTCTCGTCTAACTGTCAGCACTGATTGTAGCTTTCCTCGGGTGTGCACCTACCACACAGATCACAGAGATGTCAGGAGGAGGGGATTTGACATCCATTCATTCATCCATGGCTATTGGTATGAGTTTCTGGTGGTATTGTAACTTTTCTGCTGGATTGGGTAATTTACATACATTTTGCAGCCTATTATACAACCCAATGATGACTGAATCCTTGCAGAATTTTGATATGTCTAAAAGCTCATTTCAGTATGAGAATTAATACCAAGCAAGCAAGGAATCGTGAAGTTGCTTGGTATTGGTAATAAAAGATATTAAAAAAATTGTTTTAATTGTTTTTAATCTTTAGTTTTTTTAAATAATTTTGGATTTTTAAAACTATTTTAAAAGTGGTTTTTATGGAAAAATTATAAAAAAATTTATATTTTTGTAATTATATATTAATAAATTATATTTATTTTTATATTTCATGGTTATGTATTTATTTATGAAATTAGAATTTCAAAATATGTTTAATTATTATTTTGAATGTTTTTTTTCAAAATAATTAAATATATTTATCATTTATATTTTATAACAAAATATATAGAAGGAAATCAATTTGTTCTCATCATCAGTTTGTGTTTTCCATGGTTGCAAATCAGAATATGTTGATTCATCCAAGTTCACACAAGGGTTGTATAGGTTTCATTACATGCATTATGTAGTTGTACCTAAGAATGGGGATCTAATTAACAGATCCAAAATATTGCTTTAAATCCTCCCAAATACAAAAATTCCAAGGTCTTTAAACAACATAACTACTCCAATTCACTTCGGTGTTTCTTTTCCCCTGCTTCAGGGGTATGCTAGTTTGATAAATTTTCTCTATAGTCAACGATTTCAGAGCTATTTGCCTTGTTATAATAGTACCATCGATATGACTTATTGCATATATTATACTTTAAATAAGTGATAAATTTTTTGAAGATTACATATTCCATTCCTTATTATAATAGTACCAACGATATGACTTATTGCATATATCATGCTTAAATTTGTATGGATTTTAAAAAACCATTACATTAGACTAAGATAAGAGGTTGTTGTATTTTTTTTAGAAAACTTTGTGGAATAACCGAGGGATGAAACTCAAGTATTATTCAACACATTAACCACATATTATTCAACACATTAACCACATAAAGATGATTAGATAGCCAAAAACAACTATACAAAATAAAATTTAAAAAATATGTCAAGGAGCTAAGTTAAAAGTAAACCAAAACCAACAAAATTTATGAACTTAGTCAAATTTTCAGTAGAGATTCAAAGAAATAATAATAAAGTGATTACAAAATAGATAAAAAAAAGTGTATGCACAAGTATAAAATGCTCTAATATTTAAGAGTGAAGAGCAACACACATCTATTGGCAGTTGGTAATGAAGTTATGGTACATTCTTTCTTTTGGAAGTTGGTAATGAAGTTATGGTACATCCTTTCTTTTGGCTCACAAGCATGCCTTTCTCCAAACTCTTAATTTCTACACCTCTCTCTTGTAGTTTCAACCTACACTACCCGTACAATAATGCCACCTAGTTCGTGCAATAATGCCACCTCGAGACACACAACATGTTGGCATTCCTTGTAAAAAAAAACAGAGAGGCCACTTAAAAGTTTTCCCATCTTCCTTTGGGCATGTGTGACCCCTAACTTAGGGATCAAAGCTTTACATCATTATAAAAATTCATTTGATTTCTAACTCACGGATCAAATATCTACATCATTATAAAAGTTTGATTCGAATTTGAGTTTTTTTGGTGTTTATACAATTGCAATTTTTGTGAATTTAATTTTTTTGCAAATGAGTGTTATGGCATCGACATAAGTCATAGGTTTTTGGCACATGGTTGTTATTGAAATTTGAGAAGTAAGATGGGTGATTTTTATATGTCTTATTAGTCCCTGCCAAAGCAGGACTATAGCAATGAGGTTGCTATTAATTTGACATTAATTTCATTGACTAAGCAGTTTGACTATAAATTTAAACAATTTTCCAAAGTATAAC
>JASDQU010099964.1:451989-541601 GCA_032191745.1 Picea mariana | reverse complement strand
ATATATATATATATATATATATATATATATATATATAGTTTCATCACCACTTTCACTTTTAAAATCAATAAGGACAACTACATCTAAACCTGTGGGCCAATAAGGTTGAGATGAAAATCACCTTAACCCACTTGAAAATATAGTAACTAGCAACAACCACTTTATAAAAGTGGTTGATATACGTCGATCGGCGTCATTAATTTGGAAAGGTGAAAAATGACGTCTATCGGCATATATCAACCACTTTTATAAAGTGTTTGTTGCTAGTTGACGGCCAAGATGCCTTGGGAAAGACAATTAATGTTTTATATTAATGTAATGATGTATGTAAATTAATAACCTATTAATATATTACATTAATGAAATATATAAAAATAATGTATAAATTAAAATATTGGTTTACATTAGTATGTAATGTAAAGTATTAATTGATTTATAAATTAATGATGTAATGTATAAATTAATTAATACATGAATATATTATTGATTAATACATTCTTAAAGAAAAAATATAATAATAAAATAATACATTAATAATACATTAAATGTTTTAATAAATACATTACTAAAGTATCAATACACTAATACAATAGTAATACATTAGTAAAACATTAATAAAGTAGTACTACATTGATCTTAATGTATTTAGTAATACAATATTACATTATTGTAATGTATAAATTAAAGTACTAATATATAATGTAAGATATTGACTTATTACTACATTAATAATACATTAAATAATAAAACAAATACACCATTAAATTAATAGTAAAGTATTAATTAATAAAGCAAAACATAAGTAAACTATATTTTCATATATTATTAATACATTAATATAATATAAATACATTGTTAAAGTAGTACATCATTAATGCAAAAATGTATTGATAAAATAATAATACATAAATAATGAATGAATACATTAATATTTTATTACATAAATTTATTAATTATTACAATAACGTAATGTATAAATTAAAGTAGTAATACATTAAAGTAGTAATACAACATGCTAATTAATAAATAGGTTATCAAGTATTGTATTCATTGATTAATAGATTAATAATGTATTTTATTAATCAATGAATACATTGCTAAAGTACAAACACATTAATAAATTTAAAAAACATTAAAAATCCATTATTACATAAATTAAAACACTGAATTATTACATTCTTATATTAAAATATTAATACACTAATAATACATAATTACATTAGTTTTTTAAAATATTGAAAATACTTGTTAATTAATTAATACATTATTAAATTATTAAATTATGAATAAAATAAATATTAAAATAATAAATTAAAAATACATCAATAATACATAATTACATTAATCCTTTAAAGTATTGGTTAATTAATTAATACATTAATAAAGTATTAAATACCATCAATACAATAATAAAACTTCCATATATTAATAAAGTCTTAAAAATATAATATATATTAATAAAATAAAATAAACATTTTTAATATATTAGATGAAATAGACATTAAAATATTATACTATAACATTAAAGAATTGATAAATTAAGTATTATTCATACATCAATTGAGTATTAAAATATTAATAATAAATTAAAGCATTAATAATGTATCAATACATGATAAATACATGATAGTGTTAATAATGTATGAAAACATTAATAATATATTAATACATTGAGATATTAAAATACTAAGGTGTGAATACATTAATCTAATAATAATGTATTAATTTTTTAATTAAATAATACATTAACGATATATAAATTATTATAAAAGATAATAAGTTATAAAGTTATAAATCTATTAAATAATTAAAATATTAATATAATCTATAAATTAAAGTATTAAACATTAATATATAATGTAATGCATTATAATTGTTTATTGATAATATATTAGTACATTAATCATTAAATTCTTAGTTAAGTAATTAATAAAGCATTTATATATTAACCAAGCATTAAAGTATTTAGAAATACAATAATATATTAAAGTATTACTAATACATTAATAAAATATAAATACATTAATAATAAATTTTTAGATAATTACATTAAAGTATTAATACACTAATAAATTAATAATACTTTAAGAAAGTATTAAACATTAAATCTATACTTTTCCCCGAGGGGGCAGTTCAATTGACAAGTGTCGTGAAAATGAAGTTTCATGAGGTTTCAAGTTCAATTCCCCCTGACTTACCTTGTGTGCCGCGTAAGGGGCATCGTGGGCACACCTGGAGGTTATAGTGGTAGCAGTTGGATAACACGGCCACGTGTAACGCGAGCACGTGCCCAACTAGTTGTTGATTCCTCCAGACACACAAAAAAAAAACATTAAATCTATACTTTATATTATACTAAATTTATTATTATTAATATATTAATACTTAAATTTGAACATTGCAATAATGTATTCAATTTAATACATTAATATTTTAGCACATTAATGTATTTATGTATGAATGCATTAATCAATACACCTTTATGGTTGATCATGGTTGACCCTCATCATGGTTTGATATGATTGACCATCATCATGATTGACTATGGTTGATCGGGGTCGAGTATAGTTGTTCATGCCCGTGGTTGGCCTTCATAGACCATGTGGAGATGATTATGGTGGGCAACGTTGATTATGACATCCACAAATTATGTTGAAGATATTAGGACAAAGGGTTTTTGTTTCTCACATTACGATATTCCAATACATTTATGAGACTCCCACAATGGGTTATGGCCATCACATTGCGCCATTGGGAAATGTTTGTGTCCTTGCAATGTTGGGCAATGTTTGTCACAATGCCGCATTAGGGTTTTGTACATCACCTTGCGACAATGGGTTCTTTACGTCACTTTGCTATGCTTTTAAATGTTTGTGACATTATGACGCGAGGAAATGCACGTATATCATTCAATGGTGCTATGGTTCGTCACATAGTGACAACAAGTCTATGTGCACAGAATTAAAATGTTACAAAGTTTATCGCAATGTGACAAATGAAAGATTTTTGTAACATAACAAGTTTTCAACATGAATGTCACATTGTGATGTGGGTTATGTTCATCACATTGCGACGTTTGGAAATGTCTGTCWCATTGTGACGTTAGGAAATGAGTGTCACATTGTAATGTGATGATATGTTCATCAAAATGCGACAACAGAGATATGTTCGTCACATTGCAACATCTATTTATGATCTTCACATTGCGACATTGAGTTGTCTACAACACAATGCCACAAGGGGTTATGTTTGTTAGATTGTGAAATTTGGAAATGTTTGTAACATTGTGACTTTGGGATATGTGTGTCACATTGTGACGTGATGATATGTTCATCAAAATGCGACAACAGAGATATCTTCGTAACATTGCAACATCTATTTATGATCTTCACATTGCGACATTGAGTTGTGTACAACACATTGCCACAAGGGGTTATGTTTGTTAGATTGTGAAATTTGGAAATGTTTGTAACATTGTGACGTTGGGATATGTGTGTCACATTGTGACATGATGATATGTTCATGAAAATGTGACAACAGAGTTATGTTTATCACATTGCAACATCTATTTATGATCATCACATTGCGACATTGAGTTGTGTACATCACATTGTGACAAGGGGTTATGTTCAACACATATTGTGACGTTTGGAAATGTTTGTCACATTGCGACATTAGGGTTTTGTACATCACATTGCGACAAAAGGTTCTCTTCATCAGAATGCGACGTTTTGAGATGTTTGTGACATTGTGACATGAGTATACACATATATATCATTCTTTGGTGCTATGGATGGTGACATAGTGACGATGAGTCTATGTGCATAGCATTACAATGTTACAAAGTCCATTTCAATGTGACAAATAAAAGAGTTTTGTCATTTAAAAAAATTTCGGCACGAATGTCATATTGCAATGTGAGTTGTGTTCATCACATTGCGACGTCGAAAAATGTTCATCTCATTGCAGTGTCAGGATAAGTTTGTCAAATGGTGACATTGAGTTATGTGCATCACATTGTGACAATGGGTTATATTAAACACATTGCGACATTTGGAAATGTTTATCACATTGTAACATTAAGATATGTGTGTCACATTGTGGTGTGATGATATGTTTATCAAAATGTGACGATAGGGAAATGTTCATCACATTGTGACATTGAGTTGTGTACATCACATTGCGACAAGGGGTTATGTTCGACACATTGTGATGTTTGGAAATGTTTGTCACATTGTGACATTAGGATATGTGCATCACATTGTGACGTGATGAAATATTAATCAAAATGTGACAAAAGGGCTATGTTTGTTCCATTGCGACATGTATTTATGACCATCACATTGCGTCATTGAGTTGGGTACATCACATTGTGACAAGGGGTTATGTTCAACACATTGTGATGTTTGGAAATGTTTTTCACATTGTGACATTAGGATGTGTGTATCATATTGTGACATGATGATATGTTCTTCAAAATGCGACGACAGGGCTATGTCCGTCACATTGCGACATCTATTTATGATCATCACATTGCGAAATTGAGTTGTGTACATCACACTGTGACAAGGGCCATGTTCGATATGTTGTGACGTTTGGAAATTTTTGTCACATTGTGACATTAGGATATGTGCAACTTGATTATACGTTTGTAAAAATGCAACGACAAGACTATGTTTGTCAAATTGCGACATATATTTATGATCGACACATTGCGACATTATTGTATTTTTCAGATTGCAACGTAACTATGTTTGTCACATTGCGACGTTACAACGAAGGATTTTACATGTCGCATTGCAATGTAGGGTTTTGAACGTCGCATTGTGTTGGTGGGTTTTGTACGTTAGATTGTGATGTTGGCATATGTTGGTCAAATTGTGACATATTGAAATGTTTGTGACATTTTAACCTATAGTTATGTTCAATTGTATCAAAGATAATATATGTTGGATCAGAGTTAATTTAAAAGTTTATCATAGTTTATTGGATCATAGGTAAAGTAAAACTTTATCATAGTTTAAGAGATTTATACGAAATAGTTTTCCAAAGTCACTTACATAAAATATTTCATGAAATTCACTGGGATTGAATATAAGAACACAAATGTTATAATGTCAATGAAATAAATTGATGTAAATGAAGCATTAAAGTTTTTTTCATTTACTCAAAGTTGATTTGAGTGAAAAACTAAATGAAACTAAATCATTTAACTTGAATTACTTGATGGTCACTGTACTTGAAACTAAATCATGTAATTTGAATTACTTGATTGTCACTGTACTTGGAACTTTACTTTTTAATATATAAGTCAACCTTATTGGTTTATTGTTTTAAAATTGGTAATTACTATGAAAAAAATGAAATTATGTGAATATTTACATAGATTATGTAAATAAACTTGTAAACATTCAATTTCATGTATTACTTTCTAAGGGGTGATGATGGCAATGTACTTGGACCAAGTCATAGATCAATATCCATGTAACTAATAGACGAGTAGCCATGTCTTAGTTTATATTTTGAAATATCCTTGTAACAAAAAATGACAACCATTAAAATATTACACTATAACATTAAAGTATTGATAAGTGAAATATTATTCATACATCAATTGAGTATTGAAATATTAATGATGTATTGATACTTTAATTTACGAAATAAATTAATGTAAATAGACCATTAAAGTCTTTTTCATTTGTTCAAAGTTGATTTGAGTGAAAAACTAAATGAAACTAAATCATGTACATTGAATTACTTTCAGTGTACTTGGAACTTGTTTTTTTAGTATATTAGTCAACCTTATTGGTTTATTGTTTTAAAATTGATAATTACTCTGACAAAAATGAAATTATGTGAATATTTACATAGATTATGTAAATAAACTTGTAAACATTCAATTTCATGTATTACTTTCTAAGGGGTGATGATGGCAATGTACTTGGACCAAGTCATAGATTAATATTCATGTAACTAATAGATTAGTAGCAATGTCTTAGTTTATATTTTGAAATATCCTTGTGACCAAAAAGATCAACCATTAAAATATTACACTATAACATTAAAATATTGATAAGTGAAATATTATTCAAACATCAATGTATAATTATACATTAATATAATAATATATATATATATTTTTAAAATAAAAAAGGGGTAGTACCTGCTATATTATATTATCTCAAAATCATGACAAAATAACCAGTCTCATAGCTACAGTCACCACAAAAAATGCTGCCGGTAACTAGAAACCAGCATTATTTGGAAATATCTAACAGTTATACAGTTAAAACATTAAGAAAAGAGGCATTTGTCCTACCCGTAGGAAACCAGGACAGATGCCAGATTACATAATAAACATCCACGACACAGAAAACAGTCAAAATTACCCCCGCAAATGTGAAGCAATCACAGATGTACCTATTTACATAGGTTTATTCTTACATACGGACTGCTTTGACGAAAAATTTCCAGCGCTCTTCCCCGTGTAAACAGTAATAGTTATTTTCGTGTGCATGCGACTTCTGTAAATTTAAAAATCTGTAAATTGGCAAATGCCGTTATAGCCTGGTAATTATTTAAGCTTAGGAGGTGGGAAAACGTGCATAGGAGGCGAAAGGGCTCACAGAATGCGTGGCACATGCCGCTGGTAATTATTTAAGTGGGAAAAACGTGCGTAGGAGGTTAAACGCTCACAGAATGCGTGGAAAATGGGGTTGTTGGCTACGGCTGTCTTTAAATTGGAAAATAAAACGTGCATAGGAGGTTAAACGCTCACAGAATGCGGCTCTCTCTAAATTGGCAAATAGCTTAGCAAATAGTCGTGGCATCAGAAGGCAGTTTAAACATCAGAAATGAATGCGTGTACGTTGTGGTATCAAAGAGCCGTTTAAACATCAAAGAGCCGTTTATAAATGCAAGGAAGTTATGAACAATAAATCTGATTCATTGATTTTGGAGGATAACTAAAAATATGCCATCATCTTGCGTATCCATCAGATTAGGGTTTAAAGATAAATAAAATTAAAAGATCATTAATTATGTCCATTATCAATAAGTATACACCTTTCAGAATAAAAATAATACAATTGTACACTATAATATATATATATATATAAAATTAGTACCCTACAGTATTCAATGTTCACCTCACATCACACCGCAAACATCTTGGGAAGACAATAAGATAAATTAGTTATGTACACAACTCTGATTATACCTAATTGTAATAAGTAAAAGCCTCTCAATTCTAAAGCGAACAGGGATAAATAATAGTTGGGCACTTGGAGTATCGACAGGCAACGTTCGTTGCACATAAGAAATAATCGCCGACTGACAGTAGATCGCGAGGGGAGGGGTGTCAGAGCAAGCCCGAATATGTCAGTGGTGACAGATGTTTAAGAGGTGTCAGGTCATTTAACGTTCTAAACATGGAGGTTTCTTCGTTTCTCACATCCAGGGCATCCACGAAGGTTTTAAACTGGGTAAAAAATTAAACCATGGTCAGAAATTAAACCCGCACGCGCCTTACGGAATCTGAGTAGGTGCGATTTCGACAGGAAAAAGTCTGATGCCTGCGCTGGACACTCACAGGGTTGACTCTCGATACATCAACTGGTCCAAAAATTAAACTCCATAGATATCGGGTTCCAGGATATATGTCCAGAATTAATAAATAAAAATTTAAAAGTTTTCGTCCCAGGATAATTAAAATGCCTCTACCCTTTTAGAGATTACAACCCCATCAACGCGTAGTGGGAGTAACTAACTCGACGCACATGCTGGAGATTAAAGGTCCCAATAAAGACATTTGTAAGCTGCCAACCTATTTAGAGAATAACAAACAACTACGAGGATTTTTAGCGCGAGCCGCTGATTCTTACAGAGGGATAAGGGTCCTCGAGAGGCCCTGCCTGGAACATGAAACTTTTTAAAAGCACCGCAATAAGATAAGGATGTGAAGGGAAAGCACGATGGCCTTATGAGTTGACCGCGCAACAAGGTTTGGGTAAGGAAATTTGGAACAACGTTCAGAACTGTTCCTTCAAAAAAAAATCGGATGTGGTTGTAGATCTCTTGGTACGATGATCCGATGGGTTGGGGGAACCTTCAAGTCTCACCCTACAAATACAACGACGGTGGAACAGTGGCGGGTACAACCAACTGGAACGACAAATTTGGGTTTCTTGTTAAGGTGTTTACGGAGAGAGGTGTGCAGATACCCTTGCAATACGAACCAGGTCTGAAATGTGAGAACAAGCATAAGTACTTAACTTAAATTCCATACAGAGTCTTTTGCGCATCATTTAAAAATCCGTCAGGTGTAAACACAGTTAGATATATTCAAGAAAAACATCAAGGTGATCCTACAATAGAACACCTCCCACAACAATATGGGAGGATGTGTAGCAGTTTGTTATTGCCTCTCTTCTACGACTGGTAGGACACGGTTGTAAAAAGTTGAATGCCCTACTTAGGACATGCATGTGCGCCTGAAACTGTGAATTATCCCCAAAGTCCAACTGTTCGGGCTACCTTCCTTACAATGGTCTTGGCTTCCTTACAATTTAAAGGTCTTCCAATAACGAGGTTACAGTTCTGGTAGGAAAACAAACTTCGAGGCTCTTACTAATGGGGACTGGCAAACTGTCAATAGGTTGTACAATAGATTCCAGTTTACACTTCCAAAATCAATGGGATCTAGTTACACCCTAGACCGTCAGTAGAAGTAAATTAATAGTTATTGATATCAAGCCTTGAATACAACTCATACACGATTGATTCTAAGTTTTTAAGCCACATTCTGAAGAAAGAGAAAAACTGCATACATTAAAACTATTGTGGTACTTCAGAGAGTCTTTCAGAAATTCATTATCAAATCAATTCCAAATGAAATTACCAACTACTATTCTGGAAATTCATTACAATAATCATCAATATCGAGATCCATATACATAAAGTTTTAACAAATTTACCCATGCAAAATTTTACACATTCATATCGTCACCGAAGGCGAAGAATCTGGAGTCGTTGTCCCACGCTTGCACTCTAGCGAGCTCCCTGCTCGCTAATCATCAATACCTCACTAGTACATTCCAGCCAACGCTAGGGGTACTCTTCTTCCCCCTAAGCCCCCCTGAGCCACAAAGGGGCCATGCACACAACCACAAAAATCTAGCCCCTTGTTCCCCTAGGTCAAGATACCACTCTCTAATCGAGCTGGGTATCCCAACTCCCACAAGAAAAATCAGTCAAGAAAAATATCGGGAGCATAACCTTACGCTACCAGTTTTACCCCACACTCCTCCTCCGCCATCCTTTTATAGAGTTTTTTTAGTGATTAGTTTCTCAAACCCTCATTAGATTCTTTTTATTAAATTTGATTAGGATAAACCTTCCTCGTACACATGTCACCTGATCCCTTAGTTGCAACAGAAATTAATTAATTAATTAATTCAATTTTTTCTATTTCCCTCACCCACCTAAAAGCGTTCCTAAAAACGCTCCTCGGTGTCCCTTTATTCCCTTACATTTATTAAATCATTGATGTCTTACTTAAATCCTAGTTGAGTTCACAAATAGAAAGTTCCAAAGGCTAGATTCCCTACTAAGTTAGACATTCCCCTTTTTATTTAAGTTTTCCCTTTTCTTTATGTTCCCCTTTTTATCTAAGTTCGGAATTAACAAGTTTAGACATAAACAACAATTTACCATTTTAATAATTTAATCCTTCATTAAAATTTTACTTTAATTATTAATATTTGAATTTTCTTTACCCCCTTCTTGTTGCATGACCATTTAGTTTTTTTTGTTCACATGTTCTACTTAGACCTAGGTTTTAAATTCACTAGTTTGGAGAAATTTTTTAAGGAAAAAATAAGTTATTAAACTTTACTCATACCATCATTCATTTTAAGGCCAACTAGGTCCTAAGGAGGCATAGTTTTCTAGGTACTAGGTTTATTAACTTGTTAGAGTTAAAATCTCAATGTGCCCTTTAAGACACACTACATGCTCAAAGGGTGTCACTTGCTTGCATTCTTGTTTTATTTGTGCGATGTGCCCTTTAAGATGCATTATGTTATCCAAGGGTGTCACTCGCCTTTTGACTGATTTGGGTAGACATCAAACCTTTAGAGTCAATACTCCATCAGGTGACCTTGTGGGAGACTAAGGGCCTCTAAGGAATGAGGACCCTTCCTTATTGCGTGCCCATTAGAATCATCGTGAGCAACTGTCACAGTATTCCCTCCCAGCATCGTTGACCTCTCGAACTAGGTAATCGTTAACCTACAGTTTGAGCCACGACGGGAGTGATAGTAGGCTGTGGCAAGGATACTGCCACACCACTCCCTTAATATCCCTGGTTCTCGTGCGTGACCCCTTTACTCCAAATGTGAGTCTGATTAGAAAGCTATCGTCAGCCTGAATCCATCAACGAACAAGTCAGTGATCTATAAAGAACATCATATTATATAGTCATGTGTCACATATGCAACAACAGAAATACACAAACCATAAACAATACACTCCCTGACTCGATCCAAAGTCCAAGGAGGTCCATCGATGCCATTGGCATCCTGAATTAGTTCATATTCTTGCACACTCAAGAGAAACCAGTCAATAGCACTTGTCGATACAAATATAATCAAATAACATATCATGATATCCACAACATCATCATAATTCATAAGTAAAACAGTTGATCATATAATGAACCGGATCACTTGCATGCAAGCGTCCTCAAGGAATAAGTCACAACCAGGTGTGCACAAGAGAGGGATGTTACATCTGATAATCTCCTTTGACAATATTGTCGTTGGTCACTTGGAGTCTCAAGCAAAGAAGGGGTTCTTCTTCTTCCTTCTTGGGATAGCCTAGAGTGTTTGCGAGGAATGTTTGGAGACTCATGTCTCGACATCTCGCCTCAATATCTATCCTTTGGAAATTCATGAATATGAAAGTTCATAATTTATAAAAACATTAAATGGAAATACTAAATTTATAACACAAGCGTTTAATCATTTATAACAACTTCAAAGCATCACATACATATATTGAAAAAACTACAACAACTATATTTTTTACAATCATTGACAAAAAAAATTACATACAAAACATTTACTTAAAACTAAAACAAGAAACAATATCACATGATACATGTTGTTACTATCCTCTTATATATATATATATGCTCAAAAAAAGTTTCAAGGGATCATTGAGCAAACCCTCAGGGCAGATCTCATCATGACACACATAATAAATTGCCAAGGATAACTTTTAGGGTAAAATATCAATAGACTTACCAGAAACATACGCAGATGGCACCAACAATAGAAGAGAAAGACAACATACTCAAGGTGGCATTAGCAAGGAGGTAAAGAGGATGACACCAACAAAAAAATGAGGAGGGTGACACCAGCAAGTAGAACCAAAATCCCCAAACAATAACCAAGAAGAGATCTCCAGCAAGATGGAAAAGACCAAGAAGAGGGGTCGTAGCCACATAATTAAATAACTAAATAAGTCAAGAGAAGGAATCTAAATTCAAGGAAGTTAACTTTCTTTAGGAAAAAGCAAAGAACAAAACAAAAAACCCACACAACAATTAAGGGGGGCATAACTCAAGCAAGGGTGGTTTCAACACAAAGTCAACAATTAAATTCTTCCAAAGTCGAGGCTAACTCTCTTTAGTTAAAGCACAAAACCAAAAACCCACACAACAATTAAAGGGAGCGTAAGTCAAGCAAGGGTGATTTCAATACAAAGTCAACAATTAAGTTCTCCTTTAATGGAAAAATGTCCACATGATTCTCATGATATTTACTTATAAGATTTTATCATCCCAGCATACAAGTAAAATCAATAATGTGATCATGCTCTTCTTAACTACTCCTAGGTCTCATGGACCATCCCAGGAGAGAAAAAAATCACACATTATCTCAACTTGGTACTTAACCAAAAACAAAATAAACCAAAAAACCAAAGGAAGATCAATAATGTGATCATGCTCTTCTTTGGATGTTATTTAGTTTATACATATGTTGTTCTTCAGTAATGGGACAAGCTTGAATTCAAGCCCATCCCTATATATGGAAAAGTCCAAATTTGGCCCTATCATTCCCGATAAACATATTATACCTCTACTTGTCTATGTCTGATATGGTCTAGGTGTTGTTGTGTCTTTGTTTTTACTCTATTGTGTCTGCATCCTATTGTGTTCATAAATTTTTAATTTATAGGAGGTTCAGGCTTGTCCCTATACATGGACAGGGCCATATTCATCCCTCTCTATGTATAGGGAGAGGCCCGAATTCAAGCCTCTCCATGTACGTGGTGAGGGCCAAAAATTTCCATATCCATGTCCAAGGATTGGCTCGAATACGAGCCTATCCATGTACATGGACAAGGCTGAATTTGGCCATGTCATCCCATCTGATAAACATCTGATACCTCTACTTCTCTATAGTATATGGTCTAGGTGTTGTTTTGTTTGTGTTTTTACTCTATTGTGTCTGCATCTTATTGTGTTCATAAATTATTAATTTATAGGAGGTTCGGGTTTGTCCCTGTACAAGGATAGGCCCAAATTTACAAGTTATGGGGGTTAAAGAAGGACGTCGAACCACCTATCAGCAGGTTGCACCTCTCTTTTCTCAACATCTCATGGGTTTGTGAGGGTCGTCCCTCTCTTATCAACAGATTGTGGGTTTGGAACTGGTAACTTTCTTTTCTCAGCCACAAATTCACCATTTCAACTCCGGATTTAAAATACAAAGAGGTTGGATTCAACATGTAGACTGGAAGGACCTTTCCATGCCAAGGAAAATGCCTAAATCATCATATTCTAAAAGAGAAGGGACATTGTTATGTATTTTCACATTGCAAATTTGTTGGTTGGATTAACAACAATTAGTATTTCAGACTATGAAGTTGCTAGGAGGATCTTTCTCATGTTATACATTGAAAATAACACACATATAACCTTCGTCTTGGGTGCCATAACAACCATATAATGATATATAAAGATTGTCTGCAAACTGTTTGAGATTGTTAATGAATGAAATAACTCATAACTGTGTATCAGTTTAGATATCATTGTTTGTACACAAGCCTCACAAGTGTGTTTACAAGTTGTCTAAAAAAGGACCATTAAAACACATTTCTTGTTGCATATTCTTGGACACCTACAACAAGGGTATTACAAGTCAGCAATAAATTATAAATCAGTTTGTGTTTATTGAGTTTTACTTCCATTGTAACATATTTAACAGGTCTATCATCAATTCCAATGAATGTATTTGTTGTTGTTATATCAGTTGGCATGAGTTAGCAATTTTTTCTATTATACGTATTTCTATCTCTTAATATTAAATGCAGTAAAATCTTTTTGTGCCAAATTCATGTGGACAAGTATTAAATAGTGAAATATTTGGTTATTAAATGATTCGGTCATGTCCCTGTACATGGATAAGACCGAATATGGCCTTGTCCATGTACAGGGACAGGCCTGAATTCGGGCCTGTGTCTGTACATGGACAAGGTTGGGCCCTGTCAAGGACGTTATGGCATGTAGAAGATGGTCAAGTGTAATTATATCACTAAGCCACTCCATCACTAATTTTGTAAACATGTCTAGTACAACCTTTCAATGGGCTTATCTATGCTTATTATTATAGATGTTGAGGCCAAGGTGAATATCAATCTTGAAATGGTTAGTTGGTCATGTCAATTTGATCTCCAGGTAAAGATCTAGAAGTTGACTAAGTAGCATCCTAGCTAGTTATAATTCCACTAGGTCAAGATATAAAGCCTACAACAACACTAGTAGAAGATAGAGTTCCTAGGAATTCTATAGATATGTATATATATATATATATATATATATATATATATATATATATATATATTAGACTGATTCCAATGTGAACATGATGAGTACTATTAGTTATAGCTAGTATTGACACAATAGCATCACATTCTTCTTTGGATAAGGTAATCACATAACTAACACCATATGCATACTTACAGTTGTTGGAACCATTACATGATGGGTAACTATGAAGTAAGCTCTACTTTAAGCTTGATATCTACATGTTACTACTTATACCATATGTAATAGCATAGAATAAGTAATACTCTTAATGTAATTAACACAAATCTAGTGGTCATTAAACTATTAGTAATACGAGATCACTACTACTATTATGATCACCCATCCATCACATAGAGCTAGTGTATTAGTACTACTTATGATAGTGATTAGCTTATTACACACATTGTATAGGCTGAGCTCCATCGATTTCCATTACTTGGATATGAATTAGTACAACACTAACTATGAGTACAACTTACTGATATGAGTCTAATGTATCTGATTATGAACTATTGATTACACTGGTTTGAATCTCTCATTGTGTAGTAGCAAGTGATATTTCTTCCCATTAATTCCATAACATTCCATACTATGAATCTCATCGTGGTACTAGAACAATGATCACTATAAGGAAGTAAGTCCATTGAATAAGGATACTACTAAACTCTTCCCTATTTTTCCAATTATAGTTAAAGGTTGTTGTATGAGCTATAACATAGGGAATAGAAGCAAACGACATGCCCGTTAACTACAAAGGGAAGTATATAATAAGAGATAAAGGCAATAGCTTAACCTGTAATACAAGGGGAATAGAGCCATTCCATTACTATGATATCAGTAATACAGGAACAACTTAGCTTAAGGTTCAACAAGGTGATATCATGTTACCTATTTACCATAAACAATATGTGTTGTGATATTAATCTTATCTTGTATTAACTACATGGGATATCTAGGTACACTGATTAGCAATAGACATACTTACCCTAATCAAATACATGTTATCATTAAATAGAGTATTACTAAAAAGAAATGGCACTAAGTATCAACACATGTATTGCACTTGTATATGATTCCAATGCTTGTGTCATAAGCTATTACCCTTATTTTCACCTATCACTATTATCGAGTAGTGTGTATATTCCCCTTATTTCCCTAATCAACATTGTGGAATAGTGATAAGTAGTAAGTGTTCATTACATATAGCTTAGGTATTACTTCAATATCATACTGGTTATTGTATACAATAAGTGTTACTTAGTGTTATATATGGTTTATATGTAAGTTCAATCTCAAACCTATGATACTAGCTCTATGGGTATAATCAATACGGATCCATATATTATGCATATTGCTTAGTTGTATCAATACAATTAAACATGTTATCTCAAAAATAGAGGTTCTATCTAAGCTATTCGCATACATCACATGTGTTCACTTTCAATACTATGATTCCAGTCAAATTTGATCGACACTAATATAAAAGTAATATGTATGTAACTATAATGTAATCCCAATAATCTTTCCCTATTTTATAGATATAGTTATACCCTTATTACACATCGAACAATGGGAAAGAAATCTCATACCAATTATTACTAAGGATAGAATTGAACGACATACTAACTAGGATATCATAACCACTCTACTGTAAATAGCTTGATTATGATTGAAATGTAATTGTTTACAAGCTAATAGGATAAGATGAAAGAGTAATGGTATTTAGACCGATAAGCTAACTATCACCTTTGTTATGATTAAAGGTAAGAAAGAGCCATATTCAAGTTTGATGCAGAGTGATATTGGTCTATCACATCTACAGTTGGATCATCACTATTTACCTAATAAGTAACATTGATTACATTTTTTGTATCTCTATGCCCTATTGGTATAATGATTTGATTACACTAATACAGGAGCTTAGGCTTAGTGTAAATCTTGGTTCAATACTATAATCATATTGATATGCTATGTTCTCACTATTACACATATTCAGGCTTGTAACTCCATTGATATCATATAAGGATTCACATTCTTCTTAGTTATAACTATCCATAATAAAGAAGAGATTAGTATTACATACCCTTATGACTGAACATGCTAAAGATATACAACCTTTTTGTATGATTAATGTGACTAGTATTGACCTATGTTTAGAGTTAACATAGTAACCCTTTAAGGAATATTAGTATTATGCATAGTTAATACTATTCAATGGTAATAGTTATGGAAACAAGATTCACCCGTGTCACACCAGAGCTCATATCTCTTATCCTTGTTGATCTCTTTGATTTGCCTCATAGTTGCACTATTCATTTACTTATATTCCCATATCTATGATATGCTCATACAATAAATCTTCACACTGTATGGAGAAAATAAGGCAGAGAGAATACCATGCAATCTGTAACTAGTATCAGTGCCATATTAGTGTAAATACAAAGTGTAATAAGTCACCATAGCTAATGTATAGAGGTTAAGCAAGTTGTTGTGTAACTAGTAGTAACCCATATAAGTTAGTTGATGTCTGTAATGGGTTACTCGTAGTAATATGATGCAATCTATTGAAAAAAAAGTATATCACTATCTATGCAACTTTGAACACCATGTATAAGCTATTAATGTAATAGTGGATCATAAGTAACTACATATTCAATAGTGTAACATCCCTGCCATTACGACGACAAAGAGACATACAACAAGTAAATTTATTTTTTTATTATTTTTTTTTTTTTTTTTTAAGTTGCATTAGGAAGTATACATCCCAATTAATCACGATATCATTGACCCACAATGAAATGTATAAATGAAACAACTTAAACGCATAAAACCAATCACGACGTAAGATGACCCATCATCATCATGAATGATGAACAAAAATTGACACAATGTCGCAATAAATCAAGGTACATGAGTCAACATTCACATGACACAAAAAAATTCAAATTAAACCAAGGTGCAAGGCCCAGTCATAAATATGGTCATCCATCATAAAAATTCCCATTACGTGCTAGAATACTAAAGTCTAAAGATGTCATTTATTAAATAAAATCCAAGAGCACCGGTAGTCTAAACAATCATTCTTACATTGAAAACACTGTGCGCGAGTGAAAAATGACTACATAACTCATTGTGTTAGCATTGGTTTAATGATGCACGACTAACAAATAAACATGCATCCATATAACCTGTAGCGCTTGAGTAAATTTCAACCTTTATTTTCATCGCGCAAGGGGATCCAATCACATAACTAATCATACATCATCAATATTCGAGCGCTAATAATCTTATTACTTTTCCAACGCATAATCCAAGGCGCAAATCCCGAACACAAGAAAACATCCATTCAATCCATGCGCGAGCAAATCTAATCATTGAGACTCTATCATTCATCACATCAAATTCATTTGTGCATGACAATTTATCACATTATAGTTTAATGTGTATAAGAAGTCTAACAACTCAATGATTACATATCTCTACTAAATCAATGGCTCGAGAGAATCAATTAATTAAAGCATTCAAATTCAACTTTATTCAAGGGCGTAAGAGTAAACTGGTGACTTTATCCTTCTTGAATCTATTTATTTCTTGGCGCCCCAGAATCAAAATGTTTAATTTAAACATAAATCAAAGTGACTCAGGGATGACTGAAACTCTAGTTAAATTAAAGGAAGAATAATCCTTAATAAGGATAAGGCTAGCTTCAAGTCTTAAATAAAGGTCCAATTAAAGGTTTAAAAGTAAGGCCCCAACTAGGGAACCATCTAAAGTTAACTTCATTAAATGAACCAAAAATGAAGCAACATATTAACCACCAAAATAATATTAAGAAGCATAAATCCATACAACCCAAATGATTTTTAAAGCACGGATAAGAGCAAAATGAAAAATTCATTCAGTAATACTATTTATGCATGCATAGGAAAATAAGTATGCATATTTTTATCTTCTAATAGTATCAAATATACATTGAATATTATATTATATTATAACAACTATTTGTGACTAATTGTGTGTTTATGTGCATCTATGTTGTGTACATATTACATACATATAAGTGTGTGCCAATGACAAGTAATGACAATAATATAGTCCTTTTTCCTATTATTTTAGGCATGGAATTAATCCTTGCACATATTGACTGTGTGTATAAATGAAGTATTGTAGAGCAAGTAAGGAAGAAGGTGTGCTATGGGTAGCATAGTAAATCAATTTTATAAATAATAGACTGAATAGAATAGGAGACATAGTAAACATATCGTTCAATTATTTTGGGCTATGCTAAATAGAATTAGTCAGTCCATTGTGAGCAAGCCGCTCCATTATTACCAGGTATGCTGAAAACGTTAGTCTACACAGTCCGTTTTTAAATTCCAACCGTAGTCATTCACAGCAAAACAATCACCAGTTTTGAAGGTGACTTTGTGGGCATTTAAACAACAGTCTATGTCAATATTTAAAAGTAAAAACATGGGTAATTTAACAACAATCTCTTCACATTTCAAAGGCAAAAATCATGGGCCTTTAAACAACAATCTATGTCAATCTTTAAAAGAAAAAATGTGGGTAATTTAACAGCAACTCAATCACGTTTTGGATGGAAAAATCATGAGCATTTACACAGCAATCGCAGTCTCAAATTAAAGGGAAAAACATGTACAAGGACACACCAGAAGGACATTCATGGCTATCCGTATCTAAAATATGCAGAATGAAGTGCCCAAAACGCCCCAGAAGGAACTCCATGTTTCCATCATCATTTAAAAGGGAAAAACACTGGCAAAACGCAGACATGGAAATGAATTCATTTTTCCATTGCTAGGATACCAATACCAAGCAGACAAGAATACAAAAACATTTTTCATTTCCCAGACACAAATATAAATACAGATAAGAAATCAAATAAAAATGTTTTTCCATTTCCAAGATACCATTGTAAAAATGAAGACCTGAAATCAATTTGTTTTTTGTTTTTTTTTATTGCCAGAATATAAAATAATAAAAAAAAATAGACATGAAACCATTGCGTTTTTCCATTGCCAGAATACCCAAACATTTTCACACAGGGAATCAATCCACGCTTCCATTTCTATAACCCCAATACAACGCAGACAACAGTAAGAGAACGCAAGGATCTAATGGGAAAGGTCATGGAATGGCTGCAGGGGTTCTATTAGTCAAGGCATAGAGAAAACCAACCAGGACACTAGATAATCCACACGCAGAGGTTGTTTCCAGATGGCAGAATCAACAATCAGTCAAGGATAAACATCAAGGGTAGCCAGCTTACAGGTTTGTCCTTCGCTCATCATCCTCGCACAGAAAAGCAGGGCGTTGAGATCCATAGGTCTTTTAATGCTAAGGAAACGACCGTAGATCAGGATCCTGGCCGACTGCTCAGGTGAGGACTGGCGAGCTAGGGATGAAGGAAAAATAACCACAAGGGCCACAATCAAACACCACAAGTTGGCCAAGATATGCGGGGAAATGAAGGCCATGGGAGTCAATCATGCATCGAGCTAGGCTAAGAAAAATTTCAGTCATCAATATAGACAATCAAATCACTTACCTAATCAACAGGAAGATCCAAGCATAAAACCTACAACATCTACTATACAAAATGAAGAGAGCATATTGTTGCATGTTTGCCCGTTTCAAGTGACGTCTGCGTGCTCCATGCAACTCCTTCTTTCCAACCAGTGAGACTTCACTGGTACCTCCTAGCCAATGCTAGGGGTACTCTTCTTCCCCCTTAGCCCCTCAAGCTGCAAAGGGGCCACACACTCACTATTCAGAGATTTCGACTAGCTCTCAGCTCACCTCGCAAGGCCAAGCTACCACTCCTCACCGAGCTGGGTATTCCAACTCCCACAAGTTAAATCAGTCAAGTAGATATTTCTGTAACCTAACGTTACGCAAAATAGAAGAACATCCAACCTCCATCTCCTCCCTTCATTATATAGAGTTTCGTGGTTCCTTACTTTCCAAAAATCGCATTTAGTTAAGTTTTTAAAATTTAATTCCTAAAAATTCCTCCCCGTACAAGTGTCACCCATCCCCTTCATTCCTCCATAAATTAATTTCTTTAATTAATTAATTATCTTTATTTCCCTCACCCACCTAGAGTTACTCCTAGAATCACTCCTAGGTGTCCCCAAATTCTCTTACAGGTTTTAATGATTTTCCCCACTATTAATTTGCTAGTTCAGTTTAAATTAGAAAGCTCTTAAATGGTAGATACTTACTAAGTTTGACTTTCCGCTTTTTCCCTTTGTTTTTTTCTTTTTCTTTTTGTGTTTCCATCTTTTCCTAGTTTCCTAATATTTTAGATTTTTCCCTCTTTCCCCTTTTTATTTATAACTCAAAAAGGCAGGTGTGGAAATTAACCCTCTTTTTCCCTTTTCTCATTAAATTAACATATTTTAAATTATCATAAAATAATAAAACGATTAATTCCCTTTTTAAATTTTAATCCAACAAATGTTTTTTTTATGCAACAATTAATTTCTTACTCCCTTTGTGTTACAAGATTTAACGAAGATCATAATTATTATTTATGTTGTTTTTATTTTTATTATTATTATTATTATTTTTTATAGATAGATAAAATTTTACCACTAGCATAGTTTAGACTTAAACCTTAAATTTTCGTGATGGGCGACATTTTATTAGGGAAAATGTTTTTTTTTTTTTAATTCTTATCACAGTGTTTATCCTAAGGCCGACTAGGTTCGTTCATTTATCAAAACAACACGACGTGCCCTTCAGGACGCACGAGGTGCTCCAAGGGTGCCACTTGCCCTAATCTGTTTCTCTTGTATGACGTGCCCTTCAAGACGCACTACGTGCTCCAAGGGTGCCACTCGCCTCTTGACTGACTTGGTAGACATCAAAAACCCCTGGAGTCAATACTCTGCCAAGTGAACTTGTGGGAGACTAAGGGCCTCTAAGGAATAAGGCCCCCGCGTTATTGCGTGCCCCTTAGAATCATCGTGAGCGACTATCGCAGTCTGCCCTCATAGCATCGTGGGTCCTCTCGAACTAGGTATACATTAACCTACAGTTCAAGCCACAACGGGAGTGCTAGTAGGCTATGGTAGGGCTGTTGTCCACACCTCTCCCTCAACATCTTTGGTAGTCGTGCGTGACCCCTTTACTCCACATGTGAGTCTGATTGAAAAGCTATCGTCAGCCTGCATCATCAACGAATCATGTCAGAATATATCCATATCCTATCATCTAATCAGAAGTACTACAATCATAGTAAAATAATCAAACCCCAATGGTACACTCCCCGACTCGATCCGGAGTCCAAGGGGTTCCATCAATGCCTCTGCATCCTTGAGGTTCATAATCCTACACACTTAGTAAAACCGAGTCAATAGCACCTGTCTATGTCAATGTAGTAAAACAACATGTCATCAACCCATAATGCCTCATAATCAAAATCAAATGTTTTAATAGCATAATAGTCCAAATCACTTGCGAGCAAGTGTCCTCAAAGAATAAGTTCACTTAGTGTGCCAGAGCAGGATGTTACATACACCCCCTCTTGGTCTAAACTTTGTCCCGAAGTTTCACAATATATATGCCGAAATAAAGTGTATCATAGTATCATATGTCTATCTATCAAACAAAAATGGAAACTGTTGGCGCATATCATATGCGTCCTCCCAGGTCGCCGAGTGCGGACTATAATTGTCCCACTAGACCTTGACCTGCTCTATAGTTTGACATCGTAGTTGTTGAACACGATGATTTAAGATGTAGATCAGCTCAGATGTGAGCGCCCCCTCGTCCGATACCTGCAAGGAACTCATGTTAATAACATGTGTAGGATCACTAATATAATGTCTCAAAACAAATACATGAAAAACATCGTGCATATGCCTCAAAGAATCCAACAAGGCTAGTCGATAGGCCATGAGCCCCTTTCTCTCCACAATCTCAAAAGGTCCCACAAACCTTGGAGAGAGTTTATCTCCCTTCCCAAACTTGATCGAACTCTTATGCGGTTTAACCTACAAGAAGATTCGATCGTCGAGCTCGTAACTATGGTCGACACAGTGCACATCGGCATAACTCTTTTGTCGATCCTGGGCTTCTTTAATCCTTTGTCTTATTGTTTTCATTTTCTCTTCCATTTCTTGGATCGCTTCTGGTCCCACCAGGACCCTATACTCAAGCCGATCCCAACTCAAAGGCATCCGACATGGTCGCCTGTAAATAAACTTGAAAGGCACCATCTTAATGGTGCTTTGGTAACTGTTGTTGTAAGCGAACTCCACAGGTGGCAAGAATTCCTCCCAACGCTTTTGTTGGTCCATAACGTACATGTGCCACACGTCCTCCAAGGTTTGGTTCATTCGTTCGGTCTGCCCGTCAGTCTATGGGTGATACGCAGTACTAAAGTTAAGTTGGATTCCCAAGGCCTCTTGGAAACTCATCTAAAATCATCCAGTAAACATCGATCCTCGATCAGATATAATCCTCTTAGGTATGCCATGCAGCCTCGCAATCTCACTGATGAAAACTCTATCTATGTCAGGTGCCTGATACATCGTACGCATAGGAATAAAGTGAGCACTCTTTGTCAGAGTGTCTACTACTACGAAAATCGAGTCATGTCTCCTTGCTGTCAGTGGCAATCCAACAATAAAATCCATCGAAATAACCTCTCATTTTGATTCTGGAATAGCGTGTGGTTGTAGTAATCCTGCTGGGTGTCTATGTTTTTCCTTTACCTGCTGACATTCTAGACATCTAGCCACATAGTTGACTATGTCTACCTTCATTCCCTTCTAGAAGAATAAGGGTTTAAGGTATGCCCTCATCTTCGTGACTCCCAGGTGAGCCATGTAAACTGCTCTATGAGCCTCGCTCAATATCAACATCCTCAACTCGTCGTTCGGCAGTACGTAGATCCGATTTTTAAACCTCAATAAACCATCACTATCAAACAAAAATACTTCAAATCGTGGTACCATCATTGTGTTTTGTCCGATAAAACCCTCGACCTCTTTGTACCATTCATCATCACACTGTAAAGTTAGAATATTTTCACGCAGATTCGTCTGAAGAGGCAGCACCGAAAAGATGTGTGGTCTCTGACTCAATGCATCCACCACTCAGTTCAATGTTCCTTTTATGTAAGTAATCTCAAAGTCGTACTCGCTAAGCAATTACAACCAACGCCGTTGTCATGCCTTCAGGTCACTTTGCGTAAAGATGTGTTGTAGTTCACAGTGGTCAGTCTTTAGTTCAATTTTTTGTCCAACAAGGTAGTGTCTCCAAACCTTCAAGGAATATACAATGGCTAACAACTCCAAATCATGCGTCGCGTAGTTCTCCTCATGCCTTCTCAGTTTCCTCGAAATGTAAGCGATCACTCGTTTGTCTTGCATCAAGACCCCACCTAAGCCTTCCTTGGATGTGTCAGTGCATACCAAGAAGTCTGCGTCCATGTCAGCGACCTTCAGTATCGGTGTTGTTTTCAACAACTCCTTGAGCCTCTGAAATGCTTTCGCGCATTTCTCAGTCCAAACAAACTTCTTGTTTTTCTTCTGTAATTTCGTGATTGAATTTGCTATCTTCGAAAACCCCTCAACAAACCGTCGATAGTATCATGCTAAACCCATGAAGCTACGCACTTCTGGGACATTCGTCAGCTCAGTCCATTCAATAATAGCCTCGACCTTGGCTGGATCCATGGTGATGCCTTCGCCGGAGATGACATGCCCTAAGTAGTGAATCTTTGATTGATAAAATGAGCATTTGGACAACTTCCCATACAATTTGTGCTCTTGCAGACACTGTAGTACCAAGCGCAAGTGCTCGTTATGCTCCTCCATCGTCGGAGAGTAGATCAAAATATCGTCAATGAATACTTGGACGATTGTTATCACTGAAATTTCGTCTGCAAATGGTTACAGAAAACTAGTGTCATCAAACATTTATGAGGTCACCCATGGAAAAAAATTACCACAAAAGCATTTCCAAAAGGTCCAAAACTATACAACCAATGATAAAATTAAAGTGCTCTATGACTACACAGGGCGCGTGCGCACATGCAAACGAAATTTTAGTGATAACAACGAACTTGTCCAAGTACTCGCAGAACACCCCGTTCATCAAACTCATAAATACCCCTGGTGCGTTTGTTAGTCCGAACAGTAAAACAATAAACTTGTAATGTCCAAACCACGTCTTAAAGGTGGTCTTCAGGATGTCATCCTCCTTAATCCATAACTGGTGGTATCCTGATCGCAAGTCTATCATTGAGAACATTGTTGCACCCTTCATTTGATCGAACAGATCATCAATTCTTGGCAATGGATACTGATTCTTGATCATGGCCTTGTTCAATTGACGGTAGTCAATGCAGAGCCTCCATGAACCATCCTTCTTTCGTACGAAAATAACAAGTGCACCACATGGTGACACACTAGGACGTATCAGTCCCAGGTCCAGCAACTCCTTCATTTGCATTTTCAACTCTTGTAACTCCAGGGTTGACATCCGATAAGGCATTCTCGCTATCGGTTCAGTCCCCGGTTTTAGGTCTATAGTAAACTCCAATTCCCTCTCCAGCGGCATCCCAGGTAACTCCTCTGGAAATATGTCCGCAAACTCTCTCACCACTGAAAGGTGTTCTAAACCTTCCGCTAATCCCTTCTCGTTTAATGCAAGGATCGCATAAATATTACACCCCTTGCGCATGCTCTTCCGTAGTTGTAAGGAAGAGATGAACCTCAAGGAAACTCCTTGGTTCCATCCTACAATCACACGTCTCTGTCCCTCATCATTGACCAAGCTCAACCATTTCATCTTACAGTTGAGTATCACCTCATGCGATTCCAACCAGTCCATACCGATCACAACGTCATAACATCCTAAGATCATGACGTACAGGTCGGCCTTGGTGAAAATCTCTCCTAGGTTGAGGATACAATCCGTAACCTTTCCTAAACTCATCCTATTCGACTGCCTTTACCTTAATCCTTTTTAGCACTGCACCAGAAATGAAACTCTCGGTAGCACCGAGATCTATCAAAATACTAAGGGTCTGGTTAGAGATGGTACCTGTCATCTCGAGCATAATTGACTGATGCTCTGCCTGGCATTTATTCACCAGTGCATGAATCTGATGGGCCTTGCCCATATCTCCCACGGTAGTGGGTCCAGTTGATCCTCACGCTCTAGTCCTCTCCATAGGGCAGTCACACTGGTAGTGTGGCTCCCCACACGTCCAATACCCCTTCTTTGGCCCAGTAGTCCTGGTACTCGAAGTAGAAGATGACGACCCACCGGCCTGGAATCCTAGTCTGTTCTGTTGAATAGGCCTAAACTGCTGCTATTGCGGTCGACATTGTTGCTGATGTTGTGGTCCCTGATAAGGTGTCTGCTTCTGAGGCATTGGTCGCTGAGGTGTAGTGAAAGTGGATCCCCTCTGGAAGCCACGATATCCCGACATATGTATGGGTAGTGTCTGATGTTGTTTTTCTCCAGATGACACCTGCCCTGCTGGTCTCGCTAGAGTCCTGGTCTGACCCCCACTGATAAGCTCCTCCTCTGCTATGAGGTCCTTCTGGACAACATCATGCAAGGTTTGAGGCATCAAAATTCTAACCTTTGCACGTATGTTGTCATTAAGGCTGAACACGAACCTGTTTACCTTAAGTTTCTCAGTGTTAAGGTGCGGAGCATACCGAAGCAGCTCCATAAAATGGGCCTCGTACTCAGGCACCGTACGACCGCCCTGTCGTAAGGTGTTGAACTCATTGAGCTTGCGTTCAATGAATTCCTTTGAAAGGTATCTCTCTCGGAGTCGTTCCTCGAACAGTTCCCATGACACGTCTTTGACGACCATGTTCAGCTGTAGTAGGAGTGTCTTCTACCATAGAAGAGCACTCCCCTTCAGTTGAAAGACTGCCATGTGGACCTTCATGTTGGAGGTATAATCGCGAAGTTCAAAGCACATCGCCATATTCTCCAACCATGCCTCGGCGGTTGCACCATCTGGGGAACCAAAGAACTTGGGAAATTTAACCTTCTCGAGTTCGCGGGGAATGATACCAGTACCGACCGAAGCGTGTGGTGGAACCTCAGTGGGTGTCAGGGCTCTGGCCTCCTCTCTGTCCAAATGGATGATCATTGCCTCAGACATGCACTGAAAAGATCTCATCATTACGACCACATCACCAACTGCTATCTGCTCCTGTCCGACAACCTTCTCATCTCCGTAGGGGTTAGATCCCTCAGGCGTGAATGCTAGTGGAGGCGTTGCGCCTCCTCCCCTACCACCCTGTCGTTTGCCTCCACGGCGTCCTCTAACCATGATTACCTGCATGAATACAAGTCAACTCAATTAGAAACATTATAATCAAATCATATCAATGAAATTCATAGCGATCCAAAGTCGCGGGTTGAACCCGCTCTGATACCACATGTAACATCCCTGCCATTATGACGACAAAGAGACATACAACAAGTAAATTATTTATTTTATTTATTTTTAATTTTTTAAATCTGCGTTAGGAAGTATACATCCCATTAATCATGACATCATTGACCCACAATGAAATGTATAAATGAAACAACTTAAACGCATAACACCAATCACTACGTAAGATGACCCATCATCGTCACGAATGACAAACAAAAATTGACGCAATGTCGCAATAAATCAAGGTACATGAGTCAACATTCACATGACACAAAACAATTCAAATTAAACCAAGGCGCCAGGTATTTATGAGTTATTCTCGAGGCGCAAGGCCTAGTCATAAATACAGTCATCCGTCATAAAAATTTCCATTACGTGCTAGAATACTAAAGTCTAACGATGTCATTTATCACATAAAATCCAAGAGCACCAGTAGTCTAAATAATCATTCTTACATTGAAAACACTGTGCGCGAGTGAAAAATGACTACATAACTCATTGTGTTAGCATTGGTTTAATGACGCACGATTGACAAATAAACATGCATCCATATAACTCGTAGCGCTCGAGTAAATGTCAACCTTTATTTTCATCACGCAAGGGGATCCAATCACATAACTATTCATACATCATCAATATTCGAGCGCCAATAATCTTATTACTTTTCTAGCGCATAATCCAAGGCGCAAATCCCGAACAAAAGAAAACATCCATTCAATCCATGCGCGAGGAAATATAATCATCGAGACTCTATCATTAATCACGTCAAATTCATTTGTGCATGACATTCAAAGTCTACTACCATCATTTATCACATTATAGTTTAATGTGTACATGAAGTCTAACAACTCAATGATTACATATCTCTACTAAATCAATGGCTCGAGAGAATCAATTATATAAAGCATTCAAATTCAACTTTATTGAAGGCGTTAGAGTAAACTGGCGACTTTATCCTTCTTGAATCTATTTATTTCTTGGCGCCCCAGAATCAAAATGCTTAATTTAAACATAAATCAAAGTGACTCATGGATGACTGAAACTCTCGTTAAATTAAAGGAAGAAGAATCCTTACTAAGGAGAAGGCTAGCTTCAAGTCTTAAATAAAGGTCCAATTAAAGGCTTAAAAGTAAGGCCCCAACTAAGGAACCATCTAAAGTTAACTTGATTAAATGAACCAAAAATGAAGCAACATATTAACCACTAAAATAATATTAAGAGCATAAATTCATACAGCCCAAATGATTTTTAAAGCATGGATAAGAGAAAAATGAAAAATGCATTCAGTAATACTATGTATGCATGCATAGGAAAAGAAGTATGCATATTTGTATCTTCTAATAGTATCAAATATACATTGAATACTATATTATAACAACTATTTGTGACTAATTGTGTGTTTGTGTGCATCTATGTTGTGTACATATTACATACATATAAGTGTGTGCCAATGACAAGTAATGACAATAATATAGTCCTTTTTCCTATTATTTTATGCATGGAATTAATCCTTGCACATATTGACTGTGTGTATAAATGAAGTATTGTAGAGCAAGTAAGGAAGAGGGTGTGCTATGGGTAGCATAGTAAATCAATTTTATAAATAACAAACTAAATAGAATAAGATACATATGAAACATATCGTTCCATTATTCTGGGGTATGCTAAATAGAATTAGTCAATCCATTGTGAGCAAGCCGCTCCATTATTACCAGGTATGCTGAAAACGTTGGTCTACACAGTCCGTTTTTTAATTCCAACTGTGGTCATTCACAGCAAAACAATCACTAGTTTTGAAGGCGACTTCATGGGCATTTAAACAATAGTCTGTGTCAATCTTTAAAAGCAAAAACATGGGTAATTTAACAACAATCTCTTCATATTTCAAAGGAAAAAATCGTGTGCCTTTAAACAACAATCTATGTCAATATTTAAAAGCAAAAACATGGGTAATTTAACAGCAACTCAGTTGCGTTTTGGATGGAAAAATCATGAGCATTTACACAACAATCACAGTCTCAAATTAAAAGGGAAAAACATGTACAGGGACACACCAGAAGGACATTAATGGCTATCTGTATCTAAAATATGTAGAATGAAGTGCCCAAAATGCACCAGAAGGAACTCCATGTTGCCATCATCATTTAAAAGGGAAAAACGCTGGAAAAACACAGACATGGAAATGAATTCGTTTTTCCATTGCTAGGATACCAATACCACATAGACATGAATACAAAAACGTTTTTCATTTCTCGGACACAAATATAAATGGAGACAGGAAATCAAATAAAAAAAAAAATCCATTTCTAGGATACCATTGTAAAAATGCAGACCTGAAATCGATTCTTTTTTTTTTTATTGCCAAAATATAAAATAATAAAAAAAAATAGACATGAAACCATTGCGTTTTTCCATTGCCGGAATACCCAAAAAATTTCAGACAGGGAATCAATCTATGCTTCCATTGCTATAACCCCAATACAGCGCAGACAACAATAAGAGAACGCAAGGATCTAATGGGAAAGGTCATGGAATGGCTGCAGGGGTTTTATCAGTCAAGGCATAGAGAAAACCAACCAGGACACCAGATAATCCACATGCAGAGGTTGTTGCCAGATGGCAGAATCAACAATCAGCCAGGGACAAACATCAAGGGTATTCGGCTTACAGGTTCGTCCTTAGCTCATCATCCTCGCACAGAAAAGCAGGGCATTGAGATCCATAGGTCTTTTAATGCTAAGACGACGACCTTAGATCAGTCTCCTGGCCGACTACTCAGGCAAGGGCTAGCGAGCTAGGGACGAAGGAAAAACAACCACAACAACCACAATCAAACACCACAAGGTGGCCAAGATATGTGGGGAAACGAAGGCCATGGGAATCAATCATGCATCGAGCTAGGCTAAGAAAAATTTCAGTCATCAATCTAGACAATCAAATCACTTACCTAATCAATAGGCAGATCCAAGCATAAAACCTACAACATCTACTATACAAAATGAAGAGAGAGTATTGTTGCCTATTCTCCCGCTCTGAGTGACGCCCGCGTGCTTCGTGCAACTCCCACTTACCGACCGACGAGGCTTCACCGGTACCTCCCAGCCAATACTAGGGGTACTCTTCTTCCTCCTTAGCCCCCTGAGCCGAAAAGAGGCCACACACTCACTATCTAGAGATTTCGACTAGCTCCCAGCTCACCTCGCAAGGCCGAGCTACCACTCCTCACCGAGCTAGGTATCCCAACTCCCACAAGTTAAATCATTCAAGTAGATATTTCTGCAGCGTAACGTTACGCAAAACAAAAGAACATCCAACGTCCATCTCCTCCCTTCATTATATAGAGTTTTGTGGTTCCTTACTTTCCAAAAATCTCGTTTAGTTAAGTTTTTAAAATTTAATTCCTAAAAATTCCTCCCCATACAAGTGTCACCCATCCCCTTCATTCCTCCATAAATTAATTTCTTTAATTAATTAATTATCTTTATTTCCCTCACCCACCTAGAGTTACCCCTAGAATCGCTCCTAGGTGTCCCCAAATTCTCTTACAAGTTTTAATGATTTTCCCCACTATTAATTTGCTAGTTTAGTTTAAATTAGAAAGCTCTTAAATGGTAAATACTTTACTAAGTTTGACTTTCCGCTTTTTCCCTCTGTTTCCTTTTTTTTTTCTTTTTGTGTTTCCCTCTTTTCCTAGTTTCCTAATATTTTAGATTTTTCCCTCTTTCCCCTTTTTATTTATAACTCAAAAAGGAAGGTGTGGAAATTAACCCCCTTCTTCCCTTTTCTCATTAAATTAATATATTTTAAATTATCATAAAATAATAAAACGATTAATTCCCTTTTTAAATTTTAATCCAACAGATTTTTTTTTATGCAACAATTAATTTCTTACTCCCTTTGTGTTACAAGATTTAACGAAGATCATAATTATTATTTATGTTGTTTTTATTTTTATTATTATTATTTTTCTTTTATAGATAGATAAAATTTTACCACTAGCATAGTTTAGACTTAAACCTTAAATTTTCGTGATGGGAGACATTTTATTACGGAAAATGTATTTTTTTTAATTCTTATCACAATGCTTATCCTAAGGCCGACTAGGTTCGTTCATTTATCAAAATAGCGGGACGTGCCCTTCAGGACGCACTAAGTGCTCCAAGGGTGCCAATCACCCAAATCTGTTTCTCTTGCACGACGTGCCCTTCAGGATGCACTACGTGCTTGACGCAGCTGCACCCTCGGGCACGTCCGCTCACACAGGATCTTCTTCTTCTCGGCCCGAAGAACTCTAAGGTTCTTCTATTTCCCTATCGGGAAATATTCACCCCACAGATTCTCTTCTTCGTGATCCCCCTCTCTCGGAACTCGCGGCCTCGCAAGTTCACTTTCAATCACTGGGCTCTCGAATCCCCGATACCCGATGGCCAGTCAACACTGACTTGCTCTTACCTTGTCGAGACTTCTGCTCTATCGTGATTCGCAACTCGCGATATCAAACTACTTTCCTTACCAACTTCCAATACCCGACACGTCGAACTCCGATGCACGTGTGAGTCGTCTCCTCGATCCTCGTCACTTCTATCTAGAATTTAGGATTCGCGGGATCGCGAATCCTGATGTAAATGGATTCGGGACTTGCCTTTTCTCGATCCCCGATATTTCACCACCTGTCTTCCACTAGCTCCTGTTGTGGCCCACACACACACTATCCTTCACCGTCGGGATATCGCGTTTCACGATTCCAAGTTGCAAAAATTCCCTATCTTTGAAACCCCGATGTTCTAAATCCCCGACTTCTTTGGATCTCCTGACACGCGTCCTCAAAAATGAATGGTTCTGGACTCGTCGGGATATCGCGGACCGCAATATCGCAATTCTCATTGCAACAACTTGGAGTTTCGACTCATGAATCCCCGATACACGATATCACGTGTAGATCTGATGGTCCTTATGACTCGGGATCGACGACTCTGCCCTTCCTGAGATTTAAACCCTTCGGACCTTCTCGCCGTAACCTCCTTGCACCTCCGCAAGATCCAACGGCCCTCGAAACTTCGCGAAATCTCCTCATGGGATTTCGACCGTCCGTTCTTACTTATGCAATCCCCGAAATGACAGAGTGTCTCCCTACGAGACTCGTTCACCTGCTCGCTAACCTGCGACGCTTCCCTTCAGACTTTCAATAGCAGCTTCCCTGCGCTTATCCTTCAGTGAATTCGAAGGCCTACTTCTCCTGAGCTTGTTCACAACTCTCAAGTCCTTCAGAAAACTTCTTGCGCGCACTCCTTGTGGCAAACCTTCAATGACATCTCAGTGTTGAAGTCTCTTGACTCTGCGCACTCCTGCAGCAACAGTCTTTCAGTTCCTTACTCAGGTTCACAACCCTGAGGCTTTCCCTTGGCCTGCGCACTCCTTGCACGACACTATGCCTAACTGCACCTTTGAGGGAATGAGAACAAAATCTTTCTCTAATTGAGCCCTTCTGTCAACACAATCCTTGCGGACAATTTGACTGCACTCCTTGCAGGAATCCTCTGGCTCAAATAGAGAAACAATTAAAACTCATTCTATCTCCTTCTCAGACATCAATTCACCCATGAAATCATATACACAGCACATAAAAGCAAATGTATAACTGGAAGCAAACATTCATGAGCATAACATTAATACACAGAGAAACAACACAAAACCATGAATTTGAATCAAAGCTTCTTCTATTAATTCAAATGTCTGTACATGGGTGTTCTTCATACAATTCTCTGCTTGCTCTTCTGCTTCTTCTCATTCACTGCTCAGGGGTTAAAGTTACAATGATACAATGAGGGTGTCTATATCTGTTTTCCCTCTTGGACTTTAAAGCTATCAAATATAGAATTAAAATCCTATCTACCTGCATTAACTATATTAAATGTCGTCTATCTACTTAGGATGAGAGCTATCCGCTCAAGGTCCGTTACAATGTACAAGTGCGCTTCTTCATAAATGGCTTCATTAAAGATTTGCGCAACAATCCCAAAGTGTTTTCAAAATTTGTGCTGGCTTGTTCAACTGTCTTCTGCTTCTGCGCTGGCTCACTTGATGTGTTGGCGATGCTCCTGCATTAGTGTTCCAAGGGTGCCACTCGCCTCTTGACTGACTTGGTAGACATAAAAAAAACCTATAGTCAATACTCCACCAGGTGAACTTGTGGGAGACTAAGGGCCTCTAAGGAATAAGGCCCATGCCTTATTGTGTGCCCCTTAGAATCATCGTGAGCGACTGTCGCAGTCTGCCCTCACGGCATTGTGAGTCCTCTCGAACTAGGTAAACGTTAACCTACAGTTCGAGCCATGACGGGAGTGCTAGTAGGATGTGGTAGGGCTCCTGTCCACACCTCTCCCTCAACATCTCTGGTAGTCGTGCATGACCCCTTTACTCCACATGTGAGTCTGGTCGGCAAGCTATCGTCAGGCTGCATCATCAACAAATCATGTCAGAATATATCCATATCCTATCATCTAATCAGAATCACTAAAATCACAGTAAAACAATCAAACCCCAATGGTACACTCCCCGACTCGATCCGGAGTCCAAGGGGTTCCATCGATGCCTCTGCATCCTCGAGGTCCATAATCCTGCACACTCATTAAAACCAAGTCAATAGCACCTGTCTATGTCAATGCAGTAAAACAACATGTCATCAGCCCATAATGCCTCATAATCAAAATCAAATTTTTTAATAACATAATAATCTAGATAACTTGCGAGCAAGTGTACTCAAAGAATAAGTTCGCTCAGTGTTCCAGAGCGGGATGTTGCAAATAGGAAATGTAGATTACATTAAGTAGTGTAAGTATTGATGATGAATCCTAGCATGCTTTATTAGGTAAACATTGTAACAAATGGTATTGATTACAGCTTCATAACTAACTTTACTTAGTGTAATGATTCCACTTATTATGTAAATTACATGGATCTCTATTCTATGTAAGCTCATTGTTACTAGTGTTCTATGTTGTATCTATACAGTAAGTGTGTTTTCTCTTTACTTCTTAGAGATAGTGTGCTCATTTATCATAGCTCTTGTATGATAGTAAGAGTTAAATAAATGGTGTTAAGACTGATAAGAGTAACAATCAAGATCATTCTACATTGATTACTTAGGTTAATTGATATCATAGTAGTAAGTACATAGTTATGGAGCTATTTGAAAGCTCATAGTATAACAAGTATGAGTAATGGAAGTTGAAACCCATGCTATCATATTAGATGTTCTAATCATACATAAGGTACAAGTATCATTAGTGCTCATGGGGTAACTATATATCCATAATAGAGTTCTTTGTTAGTTAGATAAAGGGTCTTTTTTATTATGAATACTCAGTATTGTTCACTAGTTAAGCTGATAGTCATATCATATCTATATGGTAAAGCTCACACCTTATGTTCATATTGGTATAGTAGTAACCTTATACTCAGATCACACTATGTTAACATGCTATCTATTATGCATGCCCTTCTTTATTAGTAGCAGTACTACCATAATTGATATCTATGATTACTTGGATAACGAGTACTATAAGATTTGATACACTATTAGTACATAACCTAGTTAAGGTCATACTAGTAAGATCATTGAGGTAGTATGATTCCCATGGAGTTGGAGTAATCATAGTTATGTAAAGCCTAGGCATATAACCTAATCAAACTTACAGGTTTTGTTCCAATAAGGAGGTTAGATTAAGTTGAACAAGAGTTATGGAGTTAATTACATGTATTCATTTATTATTGTAATAATGTGTCCTATGACTCTTACTTAACCATCGTGATTACTACAGATTAGAGATATCACTTTCCAACACTGATCAATACTTATACCATGTGTTTTATTCTGATTACAAAGGTTACCCTGCTACATAGCTTAGTTCCAGTATTCTAGTAATTTGAGTGAATATGTGTGGTAACTATTGATCAAACATAGCATTATCTGTAATAAACATGAAGCTCAGTAAAAGTATAATCTATATATATAGGATAATTTGAATCTTATTACCTCATAGTAAACATGATGACTCCTTGTAACATGTATGTCATATAAGTTATAAGCATTGTATAACTAGATCAAATCCCATTGTTATTGCTTACATTGCAATATAAGCTGAGTTGTACAACCCTTGTAACATGTGTAATCAGTGTATATGGATCTTACACAATGATGTAATGTAAACATCAATGTAATCACTTGTATAAATTATAGCACATATAAGGTATGGTAATGATAGTGTATAGCTATTTCCATAATCTTCATCATAATCAACACTATTACACCCTTGTAAAGATAACTAGATACTAGTGTTTATACATGTATCTAATCCCATAAGTATTGGAGACTATGTAATGATTAATAAATAAAATTGAGATTCAATTCTAGTTCCTCAATCATTTTTCTTATGCTTCCCAACAATGTATAAAACAAAGCTAATGAAAAAAAGGTATAAAACAATGTTGCAATTGTAAATGTAAACTCCTCAATATAAGCTTTAAAGAAAAAGTTATGAGATTTCAAACTATAAAAAATACATATATAAATGTAAACTCCTCAATATAAGCTTAAAAGAAAAAGTTATGAGATTTCAAACTATAAAAAATACATATATTGAAAAGGGGCGGTGAAAATATTCATGTTTAAATAAGGTATACTCATAATAGTTCATTTTAAAATAGTTGAAATTGCCGTACTCATAATAATTAAAACATGAAGTGTAATTTGAACTATCAGTTTAAAGGAAAACATGATAAACATTGAAAATAACACATATCATGTTTTAATGAAGTGTAATTTGATCTATCAATTTGCAGGACTGTGTCTGTAAATGGACAGGGTTGAATATGGCCCTGTCCATGTACAAGGATAGGCCTGAATTCGGGTCTCTCCTTGTACATGGACAGGGCTAAATATGGCTTTATCCATGTATAGGGACAAGATCTAGTTCGGGCATGTCCCTGTACAAGGACAAAGCCATATTCATCCCTGTACATGGACAGGACCGAATACGGCCCTATCAAAACTCTAAATTTGCAAAAATTAAAACTAAATTATTAAAACGAAAAATAAAACTAAAACTAAAACTAAAATATTAAAACACTCCTCAAAACATATATCAAGTTTAATAACTCTTCATAACTCTTGTTCATTTGATTTTTTTCCTAACTCTTCATAACTCTAAAATATTAAAACACGTATCAAGTTTAAGTTTACTAAAAAATTAAAAAACGTATCAAGTTTAATAACTCTTCATAACTCTTGTTCATTTCATTTTTTTCCTTTTTAATTATTCATTTTATAATAGTTCAAATTTCCATACTCATAATAATTAAAACAGTTTAAATGAAAACATGATAAACAATGAAAAATAGCACATATCATGTTTTAATGAAGTGTAATTTGAACTATCAGTTTTCAAGATTGAGTCTATAAATGGACAAGGTCGAATATGTCCATGTCCATGTATAGGGATAGAATCGAATTCGAGCCTCTCCCTGTACATGGATAGGGTCGAATATGCCTATGTCCATGTACAGGGACATGCCTAAATTTGAGCATGTCCATGTACAAGGACAAAGCCATATTTGACCCTGTACATGGACAGGGTCGAATACGACCCTGTCAAAACTCTAAATTTGCAAAAATTAAAACTAAATTGTTAAAACGAAAACTAAAACTAATATTGAAACTAAACTAAAACTAAAATATCAAAAATAAACTAAAACTAAAACTAAAATTTCAAACTTACTTGAACGCCTGCAACTCCAACATCCGCCCGCTCGTAGCAGCAAAGTCCACCCGCCCATAGCTGCAACATTCACAGCATTCACAACATTCAATAATCCACGACTCCTTTCAAATGATGGTGATTAATTCAATGTGGACGACTCTTAAAACAAATAAAAATAGTAATTTATTCAACAACAATGGAAATTACACACCACTCTAGCCTCCATGCATCACGATTCAAATACTAGTGAACAAAAATATTATGGGTTCTCTCCTTTGTAAATCACCAGGCACAGGACCACACGTGGACTTATGCATGTAGATTCCTTATCATGTAAATAATAATATGTGCACACACACAAAAAAATGCATATCATGCACTCTTTTACTTCAAACAATAGCAATCAAAATGATCACACAGATCATTCAAGTTGCTCTCTATGGCTGACATTTTCCTCGCTGGAAAACCTACATAGCACTTTGCTCATGTTTCCCTTGCTGGACAACCTTTGTAGAAATTTTCTCTCTCAATTGGTGGAAGAAGAAAACACTCATTGGTCCTCACTGGATAGATCACACCCTCAACAACCTACTTTTTGTTTACTCTGGTACCAAAATAGAAACACATCTTACAAACAATAACACGATAATTAATATCACACAAAGAGATGAGATGAATTGTCTCATACACACACTTCATCTCATTATGCAGAAAACAGATTACATATATATAGGAATTTGAAGAATTCAACTCCTAAGAAATACGATAATCATTGCACTTTAAACCTAGACAATCCACAACCAAATTATAGAACTTAGTTTTCTAACTAAACCATTTCTCAATTATTCTTAACAAAATTTTCCTTAAGGATTGAATAAACACAACAATTGGGGAATAAACACAACAATTGGGTGCTTCTTACATATAAACATTTATATTGGCACATTCTTATCCTCATAATTGAACACAACACCTAAAATATTTTATCTTGAAAATATTATCCTTACTCTCATGAGCATGAAAATAATAGAAACATCGAGTTGAGATCCATAAATAAATAAATCATTACTCTAGACCACCATTAAGTCTAAGGAAAACATCCTTGGTTGTACTTGTCAATAGTTCACAAGTATTGCAATGTAGTTTCCAACAATTCTTCAAATGCATGGTACGATGGGTGATGGCTGACAACATTGGTGTCTTCAATGGAATTACTTTTTCCCAATAAGGGGAAAAAAAATATAAACCATTAAATTAGATTAGCAAAAAAATATTCCATAAGACTTGCATAAGGTTTTGAATTTTGCATGGCAAGATGAATTGGGAGATATCTAGTAGAAGAGTAAGGTGGAACTAACAAGTGATATGTCCTTGGAAATCCTATAGATTCAATTATTCTTTAATATGTAGCAAGTTCAGTAGGTGAGGTCATCTACATTTGATTTGGTGCAATTCTTTGAAATGGAGATCTTATTGTTTGTGATATAGGTTTAGAAATATTAGTTAGTTATTTTGGATGCACACTAACACAAAATGATTTCCTAGAAACATATATGGTGCATATGAAGGCTATTCACTAACTCCTCAAACTAGAGGGATGTTAACCAAAAATTGATGGTCGATTTTGTAAAATGCCTTCTTTTGGAAGTGTGTATTATGTGTTCCAATGATTATTTACCTATGTAAAACTTAATATCAATGACTAATAAAAATAAACAAAATAAAATAATCACTATATATTTCATAATCATGATTTTCACTTAAAAATAATCAAGATAAGACTCTTAATAAGATTGTTACCTTAACATTGAGGTATATGAACAAAGTTATGGACTTAACAATAACTGTGACCTCAAAACGAGAATGTTAGCCCTTAGAACCCATATATTTGCATAAAAAACATGAAAATCAACCCCCAAATCAAAAAGTGGTGCTACTGGTAGCACCATTTTTTCTAACCGAGTTAAAATTACAACATTTTTCAATAATGGCCTTCAAAACTCATATAGTTGCTCAAAAAAACTTTAAAAGCAACACCTAAATCAAAACGTGATATTACCTAAAGAAATTTTTTTCTAAACGTTAAAATTATAGATCATTTGAAATTTTATTCTTAACAGTTGTTACCATTAAAACCAAAATGTCAAAATCAACAATCAAATTGAAAAGTACTGCTACAAGTAGCACCCATGCTAAAATTGGTGTATTAAAATGACAAATTTTTTTAAAGTGGTATAAGAAATCATAAATACTATAAACAAAATCATAAAATCAACCCTTAAATGTTTACATTTTTAATCTTAGCTTATCACTCCAAGCACAAGATAATACATAGTGCCATGAAAATACCACCTTATAGTTTAAAAATTCAACATCACTTCCAAATATTTTTTTACTTTTAATAACAAAAGTCAATACAAATTACATTGAATGAAACATAAATTATTTCTTAAAAGTATTGTTACATTGTCCATATTCAAAACATGGATAATTTTACGGATGTAAATTTATATTAAAATCTAGAAACCTGGGTTAATCTTACTAGTCCTTAATATGCAAAATATAAAATGTTTGGTGATAGATTTGTAAAAATATTCAAATTTCTAAGGATTTTATATAGTTTCTATAAATTTTGGTGATTTTTAAGATAAAATAATTTTATTCTATGGAATTTGAGCGAATCATTTTAAAAAAAAATGGAAACTGACGAATTTTTTTTGGGAAAAAAATGGAAAATTAACCCTTTTGTGAAATTTAATCTCTAAAATAATCTATCATTCAAAACATATAAGCTAAGAAACTTCATTATATTCTCCATAATCAAAACATATAATTCATAAAACATAGAAATCATTCATAAAATCATGTAATATCATATGTAAGTTAAACGTGTAACATTATGCTCTATTGAGCACATGTTATCGACTTATTCTTTGAGGACACTTGAGTGAAAGTGATCTGATTATAGTATAGTGTTATTTGTTTCGACTATGGATTTTCATGATGATGTTGATGGGTTGTGATTTATTGTTACTTGATATATGTATTGATAGATGTTATTGATGAGTTTACCTGAGTGTTCAGGACACATGATAGATTATAGATGTTGATGGCATCAATGGACCTCCTTGGACTCCATATTGAGTCAGAGAGTGGATTGTAATGGTTTGAGTATTTCATTTATGCATATGTGAAATATGATTGATTATATTATGATTTTGTATATGGATCATTGACAGTGTTTCATCGATGGATGCAGGCTAACGAATTCTTGCTAATCTGACTCACATAAGGAGTAAAGGGGCCATGCACAGAAACAAAATATTGATGGAGAGGTGTGGCAGTGTCCCTGTCACATCCTACTAGCACTCTTGTCGTGGCTCAAATTGTAGGTTAACTATTACCTAGTTCGAGAGGGCCGGGATGTCATGAGGTCAGACTGAGACAGTCGCTCACAAAGATTCTAAGGGGCATGCAAGAAGGAAGAGTCCTTATTCCTTAGAATCCCTTAGTCTCTCACAAGGTCACTAGAATGGAGTGTTGATTCCAAGGGTTTGACAACTACCAAAACCAGTCAAAAGACGAGTGGCACCCTTGGAGCATGGGAGTGCGTCTTGAAGGGCATGCCACGTAATTTAAAAAATTGAGTCAATGAATCTAGGTGGCTTGGAAAACAATGAATTGATTTGACATTGTCGGATTTAAATTAATTAATTAATGAGTAATTTTATTAATTTTAAATCCCCATAAAAGTTTAAGCCTATTCTAAGACAAATCCTAAGTCTAAGTTTACTTAGGGGACTAAAATAAAATGTTAAAAAAAATAAAAGGTTAGAGATAAATCAATATAAAGAAAAAGTGAGATAAATCTAAAGATTTGGTATAATGCACATGTGTGAAAGAAAATACTAAAAAGGAATTTTAAAATAAGAAAGAAATAAAGTATGAGAGAATAGGGTACACATAGAATGGTATCTAGAGTGTGACTACCACTAGTGTAACTAGAAGAAGACTCATATTTTAACTCTAAATAAGATTTAGTAAGGAGGCAATCATTAAATGAAAATTTGGGGAATAAAGAGACAACTAGGAGTGATTTAAGGGACACATTTGGGATATGCGAGGAAAATGGACTTTTAAGTAATATAAGATATGTAATTACTTGTGCAACTTGGGGAGAGGGTGAATAATCCTAATTTATTTAATTAAAAGTTAATTAATTTTGCATGTGGGCATGTGTCAGTGAGGAAATTCCTATAAACCAAATGGTCTAGATGGGAAACGGGGGACACAAGTTATTGGTAAGGTTATGCTACTGAAATCATTTTGACTGGTTTTACTTGTGAGAGTTGGGATACCAAGATTGATCTAGAGTGGTGGATCTACCTTGCAAGGAAAGATTGGAGCTAGAGTATTTATGGTTGGTGTGTGCTTGGCCCCTTTGCGACTCAGGGGGATAAGGGGGAAGAAGAGTACCCCTAGCATTGGTTGGGAGGTATCAGTGAAGTCTCTATGATTAGAAAGCGAAGGAAAGGAAGGAGCGCAAGACCTTGAATAAATATTCATTCCACGACGTTCATTGGTTCTAGTACTTTTATATTTTGAATTTTATTCATAGTAATAGTGTAGTTGTATGTTAGACTGTTAGAGCCACTGTAGAATCGTTGGAAAGTATGAATTCCAATGTCTAAAATCTCTGTCAACAGATTTTGGTTCAAATTTTATATTTATTTACTGTTGATGTCAAGCGGATGTTAACTACAATGTTTATATTTAAAAATTTGTTGTAATTTCGGATGTTGTTGTTTTCAAATTTGGGAAGGCTTGATATTCCTTATGAAATCTGAATTTGTTGTAAATGGTATATTCTCAAAAATGGTTTTTAATCTATATTGAAGTAGAATGATCAGAGTTTAGTTGAGAGCATTCAGATTTAAACAGAGCATTAATCACTGGAAAACCCAAGAATTTGTTCCATGATTTTCATGAGTTCAGTTGAAATTCCTTTTAAATCTCCCAACCAATTCTTGTGATAGATTCTCAATTTAAATAAATACTAGATCCGAAGTTGTGATTTCTTGTTTCAGATTAATGATATTCTTCTGTCGAAAGGTGAAACCTCGACAAATTTGTGTTTAATCATAATTTATTGTTATCTCTGTGGAACTTTGGTTAATCTGAATATTGTGGTAGCAAGGAACCTCTGTAAATTGTTTGTAAATCCAAATTTTTGGGATCTGGTGATACTAGTCTAGGGTTTTGGGGAATCTCCACTTATTTATATTCCAGGGATTTAACCCTTTTCCATAAAACAAGGTTTGCATGTGACCAAGAGCCAGAAACTACTGCTAGTAAGAAGTATTCTTTTAGGGCTCCGAAACTATGGTGCTCCAGAGATTCTTAAACCCAACACTCCCTTCTCCCGAAGTGTTAACCGACTGAAGTCAGTCATAAGAAGAGTTGACCGGTAGTTGTAAGTTATTCATTCCTACTTCACTCATTTCATTGAATTTGATCTACCTAATCTAATGGATGGCAGAGTTTCTCCTCTCACGATTTCTATGCTAGAGATCCACTACAAAACTCCAAAACTTCAAGGTTTTTTCCACTTCACAACCTGAGTTTGTTTCACTCGGACCACCGAACCACGAAAGAGATCGTAGATATAATGACTCACACTCCTCCTAAGAATAAACGGTTGTCATCTACTCCGGATTTTGGAACTCTGGGAATTTCACCTTTTTGTAACCATCAATGTTTTCCCTCCGAAGTGTCGAACTGTCGAAACCTCTGAAGGATTGAGACTTGAACATCTACAGTCCTTTTTGTTCTCTAGATATACAGACCTCCTTTACTCTCGAAGTTCGAAACTTCAGGACCTTTGTAATCCTTAAACAGATATCTTGTAACCTTTATAAATATCCAAACTCCGAATGACTAAGGAATCAATGGTCCTTATACCTTGCTTTGATCTACGACTAGAAATCGATTTCAGTGATTTGACTCTTCAGAGAACTGTGTTTACTTGGATTCAAATCTCCCAGAGTGACATACTCCCAGAATGACGCGACTTCTAATGTCAATGTCGATGTGGCACCTATTGAGTGGTTTCCACATGTCACCTTGATTCATAACTTATGTACCTAAAGTGCTAACTTGACCTTGACACTTGTCACTATCTAATTGTGCCACGTGTCCTTAGTGACAAAATATTGCTGACATAGACTAGGTTGATGTTGGATCTCATGGTTCTTCCACGTGTCTTAATTTGCAACTCCAGGTCATCAGCCTTCTAGTATTTTTACATGTTCTGGATTTCATTTCAGCATTTGGTGCTTTGGCTTATATATTCCCAATTCTCAAATCTGCCGAAGTGAGATTCACCGACTAAAATTCGAGCATCTTGAATTCAACTAATGACCCTCCTTTAAAACGAACAACATAACACGATCCAATGGTTTTCGGGATTTTGAATGTTTCGGGATCTCATGAATCCTTGATCCAACGGTTTTGATCATCTCTTAGATGAGAAGTCTAGATTTATTTCGACATTTGGTACTTTGGGTTATACACTCCCATTTCCAAAATACGCCGAAGTGAGATTTGTCGATTAAGCCTCGAGTAACTTAACCCTAACAACCTAGGTTCCTCTATTTCAACTAAAAACAACTTTTCAATTTTAATAACCTTTTATTTTTCCCTTAAAACCTTAAATCCTACAATTAATATTGCTCTAACAAATAAAAAAAAATTGAAAATAAAAATTAAAAAATAAAAATAAAATATTTTCTAATCATTACATCATTAAAATATTACCTTAAAACAATTAAATAAAACCAATAATAAAATACAATTAGCACATTTGATATCATTAATAATCATTACTTGAACATAATTAAGAACCATTACTTGAAAATAATTTATTTTACCCTAAATTTTTTTATAAAAATCTAAGAGATGTATTCTAAATTTAACATTAATAAAACTTTATAAATGATATATTAAAATTAATAAAAAAATTAACAATTAATTAATAATTTAATAAAAAAACCCTATTTCTTTTAAATAAAAAATTATAGGTTTTTAGAGCCAACTTCGAGACTGTAGAATTCTCCACCTCCTATAGGTTTATTATATATCTCCGCTCTTCAGGTTTTTCTTTACCTAGTCTTAGATGTCCTGATGATGGGTCCTGATATGGACTCGAAACGTCGACCTCCAATAAACAATATTGTGGTTCCTTTGAATCCTCCAAACAATCCCTCCAATAGAAATCTTACTGTTCTAACTTAACCTTATTTAAAAGACATTCTTAAACCCGAAATCTTAAACAATATCCAATGGTTGTCAGGATTTCTGCTATTTGAAATCTCGGGCCTTTGGACTTGCTTAACCTGTCCTTCCACTTTATTCAATCGGACGGCCTATATAGTTCCTAAATTTTCTTTCAGACGACCACGATTTGCACCTCCTTTACTCAGTTTTTCTCTGTGAACTGACGATCAGACATACATACGAAATTCGGGTGTTCGGTCCAGTAGCTTGATTCTTAAAGGTTTCCACCTGTCCAATTTATTCCTGAAATTTGTTCTCTTGTGTGACTTAAAAGTGTTATCTCTTCTGATATTGGGCATGGTACCCGTAACAAGATTTATCGGTCTTTGACAGTGATTGAAGATTGACCTCAGTGCATTTGGAATTCATTTCTGAAACCTTGGGCTTTTGGGGCCTGTCTACACACTGTTAGAGTTTTAATTGTTAGATGGATCAGATATTTATCTACTTGACTAAACCTGCAGAACTCTCACACTTTTACCAGGTAACTTACAATGTTGAGACTGTCATAATGAAATATTTTCTTATTGAATGATCTCTGGTTTTTACTCTATCTTATGTCCAGATTAATGAAAATTCTCCCTATTCTTTAATTTGAATAAGATGATGAATTATTGTAATAGCACGTTTTCGATGTTATGAATTGGTGATATGTTCTAGAGTTATGTGTTGAAGAAAGGTAGTTAAAATGTTGGAATTTATATTGAATTTTAGAATGAATTTAAAATTTGGGAATTAGACACTTCCTTGTTCCTCAAAATAGTCGTCATTCTTGAGACCTTAAATGGTCAAGATCAATCAGACGAATCCTAGACTTGAGCATTGATTATTTTTCTTGGAAGTACTAACCTTGCAGGATAGGTTAGGTGGGTAATTGTATTTTATTTTACGTGAAGTGACAGAATCCTTCATGATTTAAGAAGTATCTAAATCTAGTTTTGCAAATGGAATGAAAGAATTAGATTGTGAAATCCTAATGTATGTTACTATAATGTTTCTCCTGACCTAATGATGTTTATTAATGTTTCAAAAAAAAAAATCATACTATTCTCAAATACTTATATAACGTAACAAAGGGGATGTTACATATGGTATCAGAGTGGGTTCAACCTTGCAACATTGGATCGTTACGCCTTCCACTGTGTTAGACAAATGATTAAAATCACATCACTATTAAATTTTTAAATTTCCCATGTGAAAATCATGGTTAGAGGATATTGGATGAGTAGACGTTGTGGTGTGACGAGACAAGGCATGCCTCATCTGAGTGTATCCACGCCATAGGAATCTAATGCTTAGAAGGATGGGAAGACTAATAAGGAGGTTCAGGTCAATGTGGGAATTATGGTGGGGATGATGAGATCATTTCAGAGGATGTTAGAGGTTGTGAACACATGTCTTGATTAGGATGGAGGCAGGACGTTTGGACCCAATAAGGGTTCACAACACCCTCTAATAGTTAGAATTAGGGTACACCTAGAACTTGAGAAGGTGAATTTTATCAAGTTCATGGGTGCCAAGGACAGCTTAGCTGTCGAGGCATGGTTGGAGAACATGGCAATGTGCTTCACACTTCATGACTATACCTCCAACATGAAATTCTACATGGTGGTATTTCAGGTGAAGGGGAGTTCTCTTCTATGGTGGAAGATGCTCCTACCTCAACTAAACATGGCCTTCAAAGACGTGTCATGGGAACTGTTCAAGGAATGGTTCTGAGAGAGGTATTTGTCATAGGAATTCATTGAGATACAGCTCAATGAGTTCAATTCCTTATGACAGGGTGGTCGTACAGTGCCAGAGTATGAGGCCAGATTCATGGAGTTGCTTAGGTATGTTCCACATCTGAACATGGAGAAGATAAAGATCAACAAGTTTGTGTTTGGCCTTAACTTCAACATTCGTGCAAAGGTTAGGATCCTAATTCCTCAGAAGTTGCACGATGTAGTTTAGAAGTCCCACATAGCTGAGGAAGAGCTGACCAGTGGGGTTAGGGTAGGACTTCTGCAAGACTGACTAGACAGATGAAGTCAGGAGCGCAACAACATTAGTCTCCAACTAGACAGGCATTAAGGCATCGAGATATTCATAGAGGACCTATGGTCATGATACCACGACGACACACTCCTAAGAAAAGGACTCCTTACAGAGGACTATCGGAGTAGCAAAAATGTCACCTACAGTAGCAACAGTTTAGGCATGTTCAACAGAACATACCAGGATCTCAGACTGGTAGGCCATCAACTTCTACTTCGGGGACCAGGAGTACTGGACTGAAGACTGGATTTCAGACATGTGGTAAGCCACATTACCAGCGAGACTGTCCTATTGAGAAGGCCAAAGTGATCGAATCAACAGGACACACTAAAATTGGAGATTTGGGCAAGGCCCGCAGGATTCATGTTGTGGTGAATAACCGCTAGGTCGAGCACTAGTCTATTGTGCTCGAGACATCAGGTACAATCACTAACCAAACTTTTAGTATTTTGATAGATCCAGGTGCTACAAAGAACTTTATTTCTAGTGAAGCGCTAAAGATAATTAAGGTAAAGGAAGTCGATCAGGACAAGTTTAGATACATAGAAATGGCATCGGGAGCCAAACAGAAGTTTGGAGGAAAGGTTACGAACTGTAGAATTAACTTGGGACAATTTGTAATGAAGGACTACCTATATGTCATGATATTAGGATATTATGACATAGTGATCGATATGGACTGGCTGGAATCGCATGATGTGATACTTAACTGTAAGTTGAAATGATTAAGTTTGACAGATGACTTGGAAAGAAGTAGAGTGAATGTAGGAAGGAACCGAGGTGTATCCTTGAGATTCTTTTCTTCTCTATGGCTACATAAGAGTATGTGCAAGGCATGTAAATTATATGAAATCTTAGGGCTTAATGAAAAGGGCGAGGTAGAAGGATTAGAAAACCTTCTAGTAGTATGAGAGTTTGCAGATGTATTTCCAAAAGAGTTACCAGGTTTTCAGCCCAAAAGAGAGTTGGAGTTTACAATCGACTTGAAACCTGGAACCGAACTGATAGCAAGAACGCCATATTGGATGTAAACGCCCAAGTTATAGGAGTTGAAAATGCAATTGAAAGAATTGTTGGACTTGGGACTTATACGCCCAAGTGTGTCGCCTTGGGGTGCACTAGCTATTTTTGTGAGAAAGAAGGATGGATCATGGCGGCTTTGTATTGACTACCATCAATTAAACAAAGCGACGATCAAGAACCAATATCTATTGACAAGAATATGAAATTTGTTTGATCAGATGAAGGGAGAGACTATGTTTTTAAAGATCATCTTGAGATCAGGATATCACCATTTACGAATTAAAGAGGAAGATATTCCTAAAATTGCATTTAAGACGAGGTTCAGACACTATGAGTTTACAGTTCTACCGTTTGGACTGAAAAACGCCCCAGGGGTATTCATGAGCTTGATGAATGGGGTGTTCAGCGAATACTTGGAAAAGTTTGTTCAAGTTTTATTCATGACATATTTATTTATTCTCAGATGAATAAAGAGAATGATGAACATTTAAGATTGTTACTACAGTGTCTACGAGAAAACAAATTATACAGGAAACTGTTGAAATGTTCTCTTTACCAATCAAGGATTCATTACTTAGGGAATATCATATCTGGTGAAGGTATCGTTGTGGATCCAGTGAAGGTAGAATCCATTATGGAATGGCCTGCACCATCAAACATACAAGAAGTACACAACTTTGTGGCTTTAGTAGGATATTACTGACAATTCATCAAAGATTTTTTGAAGATAGCAAATCCGATCACGAAATTGCAGAAGAAAAACAAGAAGTTTTTATGGAATGAGAAATGCGCGGAAGCAATTCAAAGGATCAAGGAGTTTTTGACGACAATGTTGATACTAAAATTCCCCAACATGGACAAGGAATTCTTGGTATGCACGGATGCATCCAAGGAAGGTTTAGGTGGAGTATTGGTGCAAGATGGTCGAGTGATCGCTTACATTTCAAGGAAATTGAGAAAGCATGAGGAGAACTATGCAATGCATGACTTGGACTTATTGGAAATTGTATATGCCTTGAGATTTTGGACACACTATCTGATTGGAAGAAAATTCAAATTAAAGACAGATCAGTGTGGATTGCAGCACATATTTATGCAGTGACTTGAACATGCAATAGATGCATTGGTCAGAACTACTTAGCGAATACAAATTTGAGATTTCTTACATAAAAGGTACGGTGAACAAAGTGGCAGATACGTTGAGTCTAATACCATGCATATTCTTGGTAATACCCCTTCAGACTAATCTTAGAGAAAATATTCTGACTATACAGATTGACAATGAGTAGTACAAAGAGGTGAAGGAAAGTATTGGACAATACATCATGATGGTACCAAAGTTTGAAGTTTATACGTTGGACAATGACGGATTGATGAGGTATAATAACATGATTTACGTACCGCCTAACGAAGAATTAAGAAGTTTGATCTTAAGTGAAGCACATTGTGCAGTGTACATGGCTCATCTGAGAGTCATGAAGATGAAGGTAGACCTTAAGCCTTTATTCTTTTGAAAGGGAATGAAAGCATACATATTTAGTTACGTGGCACGATGTCTAGAATGTCAGCAAGTGAAAGTTGAACATATACATTTGGTAGGATTATTACAACCTCATGTTATTTTGGAATCGAAATGGGAGGTCATTTTGATGGACTTTATTTTTGGATTTCCATTGACGGCAAGGGGACATGACTCGATTTTCATGGTATTTGAAACTTTGAAGAAGAGTGTACACTGTATACATGTGCGTACGACGTATCAGGTGCCATACATAGCTAGAGTTTTTGTCAACGAGATTTTAAGGTTACATGGTGTACCAAAAAGGATCATATCCGATCGAGGATTGATGTTTATAGGATGATTTTGGACCAGTTTCCAAGAGGCTTTAGGAACACAACTGAACATTAGTACATCCTATCACCTTGAGAAAAATTTGCAAACAGAAGGAACAAACCAAATTTTGGAATATATGTTGTGTATGTATGTAATGGACCAACAGAAACATTGGGAAGAGTTATTTCCACTAGTAGAATTTGCATACAACAACAACTATCAAAGTACCATTAAGATGACATCGTTTGAGTTTCTTTACAGGCGACCGTGTCAGACGCCATTGCGTTGGGATCGACTTGAGGATATGGTCCTAGTAGGACCACAAGTGACCCAAGAAATGGAAGAATAAATGAAATCTATAAAACAAAGGATTAAAGAAGCGCAATATTGGAAGAAGAGTTATGTTGATGTGCATCATGTTGATTGGAGTTATGAAGTTGGTGATCGTGTTTTCTTGTGAGTGAAACCACACAAGAGTTCGATCAAGTTTCTAAAGGGTGATAAACTCTCTCCTAGGTTTGTGGGACCTTTCGAAGTTGTGGAAAAGAAGGGACTCGTGGCTTATCGACTAGCCTTGCTTGATTCTTTGAGGAGTATGTACGATGTTTTTCATGTATCTGTTTTGAGACATTATGTTAGTGATCCTACACATGTGATTGAAATGAGTTCTTTGCAGGTTTCGGATGAGGGTGCTCTCATGGTGGAGCACATCCTCATTTTGTACCATCGCATTTGATAGCTATGACGTCGAATAGTCGATCAGGTCAAGGTCCAGTGGGATAATCATAGTCCACAATCGACTATCTGGGAGGACGCATATGATATGCGCCAACAGTTTCCTTACTTGTTTTATAGATTAGACATATAGATCTTGTCAGATACTTTTATTTACTACATTTTATATATTGTACAACTTCGGGATGAAGTTTAAAACAAGAGGGGGTGTATGTAACATCCTGCTCTATTGAGCACATGTTATCAACTTATTCTTTGAGGACACTTGCGTGCAAGTGATCTGGTTATAGTACAATGTTATTTGTTTCGACTATGAATTTTCATGATGATGTTGATGGGTTGTGATTTATTGTTACTTGATATATGTATTAATAGATTTTATTGATGAGTTTACTTGAGTGTGTAGGAAACATGATAGATTATAGATGTTGATGGCATCAATGGACCTCCTTGGACTCTGGATTGAGTCAAGGAGTGGATTGTAATGGTTTGAGTATTTCATTTATGCATATGTGACATATGATTGATTATAGTATGATTTTGTATATGGATCATTGGTAGTGTTTCGTCGATGGATGCAGGCTGATGAATGCTTGCTAATCTAACTCACATAAGGAGTAAAGGGGCCATGCACAAAAACCATATATTGAGAGAGAGGTGTGGCAGCATCCCTATCACAACCTTCTAGCACTCCTGCCATGGATCAAATTGTAGGTTAATGATTACCTAGTTTGAGAGTTCCCCGATGTCATGAGGGAAGACTGAGACAGTCGCTCATGAAGATTCTAAGGGGCGTGCAATAAGGTGGATTCCTTATTCCCTACAAGCCCTTAGTCTCTCACAAGGTCGCCTGAATGGAATGTTGACTCCAAGGGTTGGACAACTACCAAAGCCATTCAAAAGGCTAGTGGCACCCTTGGAGCATAGGAGTGCATCTTGAAGGGAACATCACATGATTTAAAAGCTTGAGTCAATGAATCTAGGTGGCCTAGAAAATAATGAGTTGATTTGACATTGTTGTATTTAAAATAATTAATTAATGAGGAATTTTATTAATTTTAAATCCCCATAAAAGTCTAATCCTATTCTAAGACAAAGCCTAAATCTAAGTTTAGTTAGTGGACTAAAATAAAATTTTAAACAAAATAAACAATTAGAGATAAATCAATCTAAAGAAAAATTGAGATAAATCTAAAGATTTGGTATAATGCACATGTGTGCAAGAAAATACTAAAACGGAATTTTAAAATAAGAAAGAAATAAAGTATGAGAGAATAGGGTACACATAGAATGGTATCTAGAGTCTGACTACCACTAGTCTAACTAGAAGAAGACTCATATTTTAACTCTAACTAAGATTTATTAAGGAGTCAGTCAATAAATGAGAATCTGGGGAATAAAGTGATAACTAGGAGCAATTTAAGGAACGCATTTGGGAGATATGAGGAAAATGGACTTTCAATTAAAATAAAATATGTAATTACTTGTGCAACTTGGGTAGAGGGTGAATATTCCTAATTTATTTGATTAAAAGTTAATTAATTTTTCATGTGGGCACATGTGAGTGAGGAAATTCCTATAAACCAAGTGGTCTAGATGGGAAATGGACACAGGTTATTCGTAAGGTTATGTTGCCGAAATAATTTTGATTGGTTTTACTTGTGAGAGTTGGGATACCAAGATTGATCTAGATTGGTGGCTCTACCTTGCGAGGAAATCTTGGAGCTAGATTATTTATGGTTGGTGTGTTCTTGGCCCCTTTGTGGCTCAAGGGGATAAGGGGGAAGAAGAGTACCCCTAGCATTGGATGGTTGGTATCGGTGAAGTCTCTATGATTAGCAAGTGAAGGAAAGGAAGGAGCGCAATACCTTGAAGAAATCTTCATTCCACAACGTTCATTGGTTCTGGTACTTTTATATTCTGAATTTTATTTATAGTATTAGTGTAGTTGTATGTTAGACGAATAGAGCCACTATAGAATCACTGGAAAGTATGAAGGCCAATGTCTAAAATTTATGTCAATAGATTATTGTTCAAAGTTTATATTTATTTATTGTTGATGTCAAGCGGATGTTAACTACAGTGTTTATATTTAAAAATTTGTTGTAATTCTGGATGTTGTTGTTTTCAAAATTGGGAAGTCTTGATCTTCCTTGTGAAATATGAATTTGTTGTGAATGGTATATTCTCAAAAATAGTTTTTAATCTATATTGAAGTAGAATGATTAGAGTTTAGTTGAGAGCATTTGGATTTAAATGGTGCATTAATCGCTGAAAAACCTAGGAGTTCATTCCATGATTTTCATGAGTTCTGTTGAAATTCCTTTTAAATATCCCAACCAATTCTTGTGATAAATTATTTGTTGAAATTAATACTAGATCCGAAGTTGTGATTTCCTATTTCAGATTAACGATATTCTTTTTCGAAAGGTGAACCCCCAATGAATTTATGTTTAATCATAATTGTTTTTTATCTCTGTGGAACTTTGGTTAATCCGAAGATTGTGGTAGAAAGGAACCTCTGTAAATTGTTTGTAAATACAAAATTTTGAGATCAAGTGATACCGATCTAGGGTTTCCGAGAGTCTTCACTTATATTCTAACAATTTAACCCTTTTCCATAAAACAATATTTGCATGTGACCAAGAGCCAGAACCTAGTTCTAGTAAGAAATACGCTTTTGGGTATTTTTACATGTTTTGGATTTCATTTTGGCGTTCGGGACTTTGGGTTATACGTTCCCAATTCTCAAATTTGTCGAAGTGAGCTTCGCCAACTAAACTTCGAGCATATTGACTTCACCTAATGACCCTCCTTTGTCGCGAATAGCCTAACATGATCCAACGGTCATCAGGATTTTGGTTATTTCAGGATCTCATGAATCCTTGATCCAATGGTTGTGATCATCTCTTAGATCAATGGTCCAAATTTATTTCGGCGTTCGATCCTTTGGGTTATACACTCCCATTTCCAAAATCTATCGAAGTGAGATTTGTCAATTAAGTCTCGAGTAACTTAACATTATCTAATGGAAATTCGTAAGCCCAAAATCTTAAAAAATATCCAACGGTTGTCGGGATTTTGGCTATTCAAGATCTTGGGCCTTTGACTTTCTTAACCTATCCTTCCACTTTATTCAATCAGACAACTTGTATATTTCCCGAACTTTCTTTCAGACGACCACGATTTGTGCCTCCTTTTCTCAGGTTTTCTTTGTGAATCGACAGTCAGACATACATCTGAAATCCTGGTGTTCAGTCTAGTAGCTTGATTCTTGAAGGTTTCCACCTGTCCAATTTATTCCTAAAATTTGTTCTCTTGCACAACTTAAAAGCGCTATCTCTTCTGACCTTGGGCATGGTACATGTAACAAGATTTATTGATCTTTGGTAGTGATTGAAGATTGACCTCAGTGAATTCGGAAGTCGTTTCTAAAACCTTGGGAATTTGGGGCCTGTCTACGCATTGTTAAAGTTTTAATTTTTAGATGGATCAAATATTTATCTACTTGAATGAACCTGTAGAACTGTCACACTTTTACCAGGTAACTTACAGTGTTGAGACTTTCATAAGGAAATATTTTCTTATTGAATGATCTCCGGTTTTTACTGTAGGTTTTGTCCAGATTAATTAAAATTCTTCCTATTCTTCAATTTGAATAACATGATGAATTATTGTAATAGAACGCTTTTGGTGTTATGAAGTGTTGATATGTTCTAGAATTCTGTGTTGAAGAAAGGTAGTTAAGAATGATAGAATTTATATTTAATTTTAGAATGAATTTAAAATATGGGAATTAGACACTTCCTTGTTCCTCATAACTATCGCCAGTATTGAGACCTTAAATGGTCAAGATCAATTAGATGAATTCTAGACTTGAGTGTCGATTATGTGTCTTGGAATTCCTAACCTTACAGGATAGGTTGGGTGGGCAGTTGTATTTTATTTTACGTGAAGTGACAGATTCCTTCATGCTTTAAGCAGTATATAAATCTAGTTTTGCAAATGGAATGAAAGAATTAGAATGTGAAATCTTGATGTATGTTACTGTAATGTTTCTCCTGACCTAATGATGTTTATTAATGTTTCAAAAAAAAAATCATATTGTTCTCAAATACTTATATGAAGTAGCAGAGGGGTTGTTACAAAACGCTCATTTCTAGTTACCATACAAACATCGTATGGATCAAAAACATATAAAATGTTTCATACACTTATTCAAATTGACTCATGGATTATGAAATACCATCAGAGTCTACATTGCCTTCAAATGAATCATTGGATGAACATGTATATGATCCATACTCTTTTATATTATTGATGAATTTACCATCTAAGTCTACATGCATACCCAACAATTCATATGTCAAAGTCCTTTTAGATCTATGACTAGGTTCAGCAGACTTCCATCTTGTAGTTATTTCTTATGGAAACAACCTCTTGATAATCTTTGTTCTCCTAGAGAGAAGAGTTCCTCTCTTTTTCAAATTGATGTAATAAACAAGTTTGTCATCATCCTCTAATTTTAAGAGGTCAATGAGATGGTCATTTTTATTTTGACCCTTTATTTTTCTCTTTCTACTAACATGTTTCTCAACCACCATCCGGGCTTGTACACACCATTGAATGTGCGTGTACCTACTGCATACAAATGAGATTCAATTTCTATAACATCCTCATTTTCTTTGTCAATCTTTATAACATTTGCAATACATAATGGGTATCCATGTGGATCTACAGTCGTTGAGAATGAAATCATGCTACCCTCCTTAATATCATATACCGAACCCATGTAAAGGTCTTCCATGGCTTCCTATTGCACACATGACCTTCTAGAACCAATATACATTTATCTTTCCTCTACTTTTGAAAACTCAATAGCATCTTGAGATTCTTTTTATTCAGTAATGTTTCTTTCTTCAAATTCATTTGGCATATTTTATGGCCAATGAAATGGAGTCTTCTATAATGTATCTTCAAGTTTTTGAGCTTGAAATTATGTCACTTTGACCATTGAAAAAATACTCCCACTAAACAGAAACAACAACATCAAAGTATTCATATGTATCTTTAACGGACTTTTTTATTTCTTCCAAGCATTCAGAATAATCTACATCTCTATTAAACCTCTGTGGATTATGGATTTCAACAACTGATTGTAATGACAATAACTTTGATGCAAGTATTGGACGATTTGGAATGAAATTTAAAAATGTTAAACCCAGTGAAGGCCTCCATTCTGTAGTAGTTGAATACTTCTTTCCCCGTATAAGTGTTTTCCCATCAACTTTTTTTAAACAAAATTTATGTTGGAAGGTAATGTCATTAAGCTTCTCAATACATTTTTCTTCACCATGCGATCCCTGAATAAATCTTCGCATGTCAACGGTTTCTTCTAATATGTGAAAAATGGGCTCTAGAATGTATGATTTCCTAATACATTCAATTAATGATGGTAGGGTTCCAACATTTTTCCTCTTCAATGTTACTAAAAAATGATCAAAAATTTGATCAATATGATCATGAGTGTGTCCAACAAAAAGGAAACCAACTTTTACCTTTTGAAAGATTCTCAGTTGAACAAGCATGCTTATATATCCAAACACAATTTGCTTTTTGTTTTCACGACTATTGCTGTCTAACTGTAGATATAGAACTTGAGGAATATTGGCAAACTAGTGAGTGAGAACATGCTAAATTATGGTGATGGTCATATTTGGAGTTGTGATGTAAACCTTTCAAAACATTTTTGCATTAAAAATCATACAACAAACCAAGTGAAATTGAATGAAATTCTCTTTTGTAATTTTTTTGGTGTACAAACAGAATGTGGTAGAAGTGTTTTTTTCTAATCCATTCCAGCAATTATCATACCTATATTTTTTTGCAGCATCATAACACTTCTTTCGATGTTTGTATAAGTTTTACCTTTCACTTGATTATTGATTAAGATGTTCTTGAAGTGCTTTGACTATAGAATTTGCACATGAAATAAAATAAAAATATTGATAATATGTTTTCATGGTTGATAACTATCCAATTTAAAAAAAAAAAAAAAAAATTGTAAATGTATACATTTTTATGCCCTTCAAATTTATCTCTTCTTGATTTAAGAGTAGCACATATACTACAAATCCCCATCCTTGACTTCTTAGGAATACAAACATTGTTGAATTGTTTCTTCCATATTCTTGTTAAATTTGCATATGTAATAAAATTGTCATTTCCTTCAACATATTCTTTGTATAAGTTGTATATTTATCTCCTTGAGAAATTATCTGGGATATGTATTGTGTCTCTATTTGGCATACACTCTCCATGTTTGGAAAATAAGTCACAGATCCATGACAATGTAGTGTTTGTTAATGGCCCACTCTCTTTTCCATGATGTACCTTTGAATAAAACGAAGGATATTTTTCCAATCTTGTTTGGATTCTTGATAAACGAGGATTATCAATTGATGTAACATATCGTTCTTGCATGCACATGATTTGAATTATTCTTTGAGGACACTTGTGTGTGAGTGATCCAGTTCATTATATGATTGTCTTCTTTTCTTATGGATTCCGATGATGATGCTTATTTATTATGATGTTATGTTATTTGATTATCTATGTATAGATAGGTGTTATTGACGGGTTTCTCCTGAGTGTGAAAGACACTTGATAGATTGGGGATGTTGATGGCATCGGTGGACATCCTTGGACTCCAGATCGAGTCGGGGAGTGGGTTGTATATGGTTTGGGTATTTCAATTTTTTCATATGTGACATATAAGCAAGTATATTATGATGTCATTATGGATCATTGACGTGTTTCATTGATGGATGCAAGATGGCGATTACTTACTAATCAAAATCACATTAGGTGTAAAGGGGCTATGCACATCAACCAGGTATTGAGGGAGAGGTGTGGAAGAAGCCCTACCACATCCTGCTAGAACTCTTGTCGTGGCTTGAATTGTAGGTTAATGATCACCTAGTTCGATAGATCCATGATGCCATGAGGGAAGACTAAGACAAATGCTCACGAAGATTCTAAGGGAAGTGAAATAAGGTAGGGTCCTTATTCCTTAGAGGCCCTTAGTCTCTCACGAGGTTGTGTGATGGAGCATTGACTCCATGGGTTGGAAAACTGCCAAAATCATTCAAAGGCATGTGGATCCCTTGGAGCACGTAGTGCGTCTTGAAGGGAACGTTGCATCAATAAAACATGAACAAAGGAGAGTGGCACCCTTGGAGCATGTAGTGTGTATTGAAGGGCACATTGTGATTTTAACACAGGTGAGTCAATGAACCTCGGTTCCTAGAAAACAATATTTTGTTTTGACATGGTCGACCTTAAAATAAATTATTAAATGAGTAATTTTTATTAATTATAAACTCCCCTTAAAATTTCTAAGCCTAATTTAAAAATTAATCCTAGGTCTAAATAGGGTATGAAGACAAAAAAAACTAATCAATAACTTAATAAAGGGGGAATGAAGAAAAATCAAGTAAAGAATTAAAAGAGAAATATTTTATTTAAAGATTAATTATATGATTATGTGCAAGAAATAATAAATTGGAAATTAAGATAAGAAAGGAAATAAACATAAAAATGAATGTGTAAGCATAGAGAAGAATTTAGAGTCTAGTTAACTAGAGAAGAATCCCATGTTTAACTCAACACAGATTTGGAAAGGGTTCAGTCATAAATTGGGAATAAAGGAATAAAAGACAAATAGGAGGGATTTAAGGAGTGCTTTTAGGAGATGTGAGGGAAATTAAAATTTAATAAAATTAAATAAGTGAATTTTTGGTGCAACTAAGGGAACAAGTGACAAGTGTACGTGGGAGAGTATTTCCTAATTACTTTTTAATAAAACCAATTAAACATGAAATTGGAAAGTGGTCACTAAGAAAACTTTTATAAGAGTAATGGAGGAGAAGTGGAATGGATCACGACTGGTATGTGTATGGTTATGCTTCTGGAATTTCTTTGACTAATTTTTCTTATGAGAGTTGGGATACCCATCTCAAAAAGAGAATGGTAGCTCGACCTTGCGAGGCGAGCTGGGAGCTATGTTTTTCTCTGGTTGTGTATGTGGCCCCTTTGTGGCTCGAGGGGCTAAGGGGCAAGAAGAGTACCCCCAGTGTTGGTTGGGAGGTACCTGTGAGGTCTCAATGATTATCAAGCAGGAGCAAGGAGGATTGTTAGTAGCCGAAGAATGTCCACAAGTCCATCTATTGGTTACGGTACACATGTTTAAAATTTTCATTTGTAAATTAGTTAAAAATTTTGCATATGGATTTATAAGCTGATGGAATTTGTAATGGATTTTTGGAACTGGATGGGTGTGAATTTACTTAATACGTTGATATAATAATGAAGAGGCTTGTGTGTATAATCTTTGTCAGTATGATTGGTTGTCCTTGATTATACTACTACTAGAAATTGTGGCGCATAATATCTGAATATATTTTATCTAGCTCTTGTTACATGTTAGCGAGAACATAATAAAACCCATGCTTCCTTAATCCTATACCCAAGTGTTATGTATATTGAGGTTGGGATCATTTTTTTCTTTGAACATTGTCCCACCTAAACTATGGTTGTAGGTGGATGGTAAAATTTGTCTTGACTACAGAAGAACTAAAAGAAAATGAGATTTCGCTTTTTCTTTCAATGTTGATTAGTCCCTTATCTGAAGCTAAATATATTTGTTATCCCTTCAAGTTTTTTAAAGAAATGAATTCTTTGTCTGCTTAACCACAGACTTATCCTTTAAATATCAGGTTACATTATGTGTTCATATTTGTCTCGGGACATTGTTAAGAGGTTGAGATCTGTGCCCGTTTAAACTCGCTCCTGGCGTTGTTAAACCCAGAAATTTCTTGTGTGTGGCTTTAAATAAATTTTCTCCCAATGTCAAAGCCTCATACTGGTGGGGTTACCGTGCACCTTAGCTAGATTGTTGTTGCATTTTTTTTTTCCTTCATTTATGTGTTTGACTGTTACATCTTGCCTTTATTCACAGTGATCTTCTGTAAATTTTTAACCACGCATTGGCCCAACAACCTTGCATTCATACTTAGGTGAATTTTTTGGTATTACTTAGCGAATTTGAACCCCCCCCCCCAATTTCTCTATGTTCACATCCCTACTCAATGAGTTTACACACCCATTCCAATTAAATTTTGCATGCTCAGGCTTCATTGTTCATTGTGTTTGGGAGGGACACGACCTTTGGTATTTAAAGTTAGCAAGACCAGTATCTTTGCCYAGCGTAAATCCCTCTTCTGCCCAATTTTTTTACCTTTTACCCTCATCTTATTTACCTTGGCATGCAGCGAGATACTCTCTTACCTCAACGAAATGGTAACCACCATTTCTGCATTGTTTAGATGTGTACCTCAGCTAATTACTAGTTCGGTAAAACTACCAAAGGAATTGCGTTTTTAACCTTTTGATTGTTCCCCTTTCCTTTACCATATGCTTGGGTACTAATGTCTCTCTCTCTTTTGTAGCCAAGAAGCATCACGAATCGCCTCTCTGGTGAAGTCACTATCGTTCCTTGATGGACTGGTGGTTGCACGCCTGTTTTCCCTTTTAATTATTTCAACTAAATATTTTAAGGTCTTCCTTCAACCTCACTTCTTAGCCCTTCCTTCAAAAAGGAAACACAAAAGAAACAAAAACTGAATGTCCTTCCTGGACTTTTGTGAGTGAGAAATTGATCTCTTATTAACTGCTCTCTCTTAGCATGGTTAAGTGTTATACTAAATTGTAGGGATGTTTTAATGATTCCCTTTTTTTTATTAGTTTTCATGGGATAATGAATGATAAGGTGGATTTAAATTCATGTATTGGTCTTCTTTAGGCGCACATAACAAAATTGTAAACCTGCCTCTCCTTACACATTCCTAGAAGATATCCTTAATATGAAATTGTTTAGCTAAGCTACTTGAATTCATATTGCTTTCTCTTGATTCATATTTCATATGTAATGCACTCTTGCTCCTACTCTTCCTTTATCGTTGAATAAATTAGGTGTGACTAGATGCATTGTGGTATATTGAATGAATGTAGTGTATGGATGATTGATGATTAGTTTACTCTTGCGCCTTTAGAACAACGATTGACATTTGTTTGAATAAGCATATGTTATCGGACTAATCGGTAGGTGTGGACACTAACAGATCTCCCTAGATCCACCTAGATCTAGAACAAAACAGGACAGGACATGACTATTTCCCTAAGTTTTGACCATTGAATTAGCTAGTAGGGAGGAACAAGTAACATACCTTTGTATCACTTCCTAGGGTCTTTGTTGCTCCCACTTCACTCCGGTGCTCTTGTGAGGTCAAGACCAAGACAACACAAACCAACCAAAGTGAAGATAGAAAAATATATTCAACTGTCAACTTATGCGTATGATCAAGGAATTACACAATAAAGTAAGAATAGCTTTATGGGAAAAGGACATGTCATTGTATCATATTAATCGAAAGTAAAAGATACAACCTGATCACCTTGATGTCGTAAGATTCCTTTCGATGACTTTGGTTCCAACACACACACTTGCTCGATCCTTTTATGAAGAAGATCCAATCCTCTTGATAGACTTGCTAGAGTCTCCAAGCTCCTGTTCAAGCTAGGTCCTTCACACAATTCTTTCACCAATTCTCCAATGAATCTTTCTTAACCTTTTCCATGAGAATTCCATCAATACATAGGAGAAAATGAGATGGTTACTTGGATAATAATGATCCCACAATATCAGGGAAACCAGTAAAAGGATAACCATTCGAATGCCAACCCATTCTTCTAGAAGATTCCCTTCTAGAACCATCGATACTTCATCTTTTTCCAAGCCTTAAAACAAGTTTGCACCCTAGCTATGTAGCACAATGTGACAAGTTCGCACCCTAGCTTAAGGCAGCCTGCAAGAATGGGTCATTCTCGCACCCTAGGATATTAGCAACCTACAAACTCTCTTCAAAAGTAAGTTTTCTGGGAAGAGATGAATGTCACTTTTCTTAAGAGAAAGTTATTGTGAGGAGCCTGAGTAAACCATCATGATGACCAAAATCATGGGTAACAGAATGCCCCCCAAAGTATGAGGCCAGAATCAGTGACAGCCGAAAGGCTTTGTAAACTACATGTGTGTGTCAGAAACCAGGAGCTCACCTAATCAAAAACCTGCGAACAACAAAGCATCTGTAGAATATCTAGAATATCATATATATTAATTCTGAGGTAGGCATTCCCATACTCAGATCACAGACGGATGACATTGTAGACATAGGTCATGGCCACCAATCATACACTGTGGATCCATGCCGTCAAAATATAGCATAGCCACTAGGAATACACTGTGGATCTATGCGAGAAAATTCAAATTGAGACGACATAGCCACGAGACATACAAAGTGGATCTATGTGTCGCAGATTATACATATTCCATCGCAACCTGGACCAAGAGATGATATCCAGGGTCTTCAATCCTATCACCCAGAAGTACGAATCTAACCATGTGATTACATGTGTTGAAGTCGAACATGGTAGGAACCACTTGATTATCAGTCATTGATGAAACCATTAACAAGTGCAAGGGAAATCACCATTAATGTCAATGACTCCCAAGGTACTTTAGTACAATCCTTTGAATGTGAATGAATGAGTTGAGGTCGAACATCCGATGGAATATTTCGATCAGGGGTCTATGATGTAAACCCACTGTCGAAAGAGAGGAAACCTGCCATTGAGGCATGCAAGTTCCAAGGTACCAAAGAATTTCTAAGTCTTGCTTCTGGATAATGAGCTGAAGTTGACGGAACAAAACTCGTCATAGGAGGGCCTTGATGTATCCCCCATCAATGACACGAAATGAGTAATAGATTTTGAAGGTGAAATAGAGTATGATGTAAGTTAGACTGGACATAGGGAAGGCTGACACAAAGAAAATGGACAACCGCAGATGGCCGACGCAATAGAGGTTTCAGATGAACTTCTCTTGAACATATGAATGACATGACCAATGATTTGGCAGCATTGACTCAGAGATGACACAGGGTATGACCTTGTAGAAAATTGAATGAGAGACAAATGGATTTCCCAAACCGGCTTCAAATAATGAATAGGGGGTGTCATGTTCAAGAGCGACACTTTATCGAGCGTGAAAATAGCAAGGTCGCTCGACTATCTTTTCATTTTTAGAGAGTCTGAAAAGAGCTTAAAGAGGACTCTAGGGGGGTTCCTTTTTTGTATAACCTTGTTGAGCCCGAAAAAGTGATAAAAGTATGCTCAATCGCATTCTCATGTATTTTCAAGTGTGAGAACGGACAAAGACCCAGCTTGAGGTTTTATACAAAAACCATAAAAAACAAACAAAACATGTGATGAAGAAGAAAAAAGATGTCTGCATCCCTGTACATGAACATCGAAGTCGTTACGCTTGCAAAATTTACACTCAAAAGGGCATTAGGGATTAGGTTTTAATAAATAAATAATTATAAAAATTCAATAACATGGTAAAAGTAAATATAAAGAAGTAAAACTATTTTTACCATATCATTTTCACTTTACCACTATTTGAGCCCCAAAACCCCTCTTTTACCCTTGAAATTCGGTGTCAGATTGCGGGAGTTACGAGCATCCATTCAAAAAACCGTCAGCAGCATTAAGGTAGGCTCTTTGTCCTCTACTTTTTCATGGTTTAATTTTTCATTTTCATTGGAAAAAACCACCATTTTGAGTTTGTTTTGGGGGTTATAATGGCGCTCAGCCATTCTTCCAGGTGAGCTACACGGGACCTGCGAGAATGGGTCATTCTCGCAGGTGAGCCCACAGGAGCCTGCGAGAACCTCGCACTATGCCTAAAGGGCACCTGCGAGAACCGCAAAGTGTAAAAGTTTTTTAAAAAATTGCCCAATGAAAAGATACCAATTTGTGAATAGAGTTATTAATCTTCTTCTTGTGCTTCTTATGCAGGTATTTGGCCATCACCATGGTTCTGGAATGGCGAGAAAGGGAGCACGAAGAAGATAATTCCATTGCCGGAAATCATCCGCCCACCATTGTCGCTTTGCGAAACTGTGGTCTTCTAAAGTACTTTTGTATCCCAGGCATGAGGGCCCAAATCAGGTTATTGGAGTACCTTGTGCATATGTGGGATCCCGATCAACAAGTATTTCATATAGGGGTCCACACATTGTCCTTGGATATTGAGGACATTTACTTCTTGATAAGACTATCACGGCGTGGGTACCACATGAGTCTGACTAGTAGAAGAGGTGGTGGGCTGCCCATGAGTGAGTACTGCCACTTACACTGTGTTCTAGAGGCAGAGAGGAAGAAAGGGAAAGTAGCTATTTGGGGAGTGCGGGATTTGACCCTCTGCACTATTTTTTTCACCATTGCTCGTATGGCTGGGAGCTCCACTCCTCACATGGGCCTCTAGAGTTACTTTCAGTATGCCATAGAGTGTACCGAACCTCGGATTTTTAACTGGGCAGATGTTATGCTTCGTAGCATGAAAAGGCAGTTGACCAAATGCAGGCAAGGTGACCTGAAGCAATTTGGGTACGAGTCTTTATTGGTTTCCTTCTTTCTCGAGAGGGTTCCGTTACTAAGGTTGTAGTTTGAGTGGGATTTACCGGCTCCCACAGATCCAAGAATGTTGAGATGGTGTCATCTCACGGCTCGGCACGTAGCGGGACCGATTATCAAGTATGCTGATACCTTTTTCGAATGGTTGCGACCACAGATGTTGATGGTCGACAATTATGCTTATGCCGGGTTGGATTTTTGAGGAGATCCAGACTTGGTCCTGCCCGAGGGTGCTCAGTGGGGGGAACTTGGTAAGAAGTACACATTTTTCTTTTTAAATGTTTTTGTGAATTTTATCATATGCAAATGTTTTTTTATATGTTCATCCAAGGACTAAAAACAAAATTCATTGTTGATGACACAGATGTGGGACCTTACTGACCTCCTGGTACTTCTCCCATTCAGCGATGAGGAGAGATGGCACCAGTGCCATGATGGGACGCCAAGGATTATGAAGTGGTGGAACAAAACCTAGAGGGTTTGACAGCAGATATTCCAGACATGCCTCTTGGAGAGGTTCCAAGACATTATCAATGTCATACAGTAGGAGTGTCAAAGTCCATTGGTCGACTGCTCTATAGGGTAGCCTGGGTAGTCGTGTGTTATCGTGAATGTCATCCATGACATCACTTTGTAGAAGCTATGAGCTTTAGATTTCGACATTTTGGTCCTCGGACAGAACTTTTTGTAAAAAACTCTTTTGATCATTATATATACATACGGCTTCTACCGGTTTATCTTGTGTTGTGTGAAAATTGATGTGATTGATTTATAAATGATCCGGATGTCTGTCTAATACATAGTTAGCCAATGCATCAGTTAATGTATTCAGACATCTAGGAATATGTTGATATTCAATATAATCAAAATAACGTTCCAAGAGACGAATTCACAAATACACCCGTAACAGAGTAGGACTTCGAATAGTATAGACATTACTTAACTGTAGTACTACAAGCTGTGAATCGAGTCGCACAACCAAATGATGAATTCCAAGCAAGATAGCATCAATCAACAATTCGATAACGAAGCTATACTCTACAATATTGTTGGTCACACGGCCGAGACACACACCTCATAAGGAGACAAGTTTGTTTGTAGGGGCATAAATTGCCCATGCAGCGAAAGCAAGGTTCTGAGTACTACGGCTAACGCCATCAGCGAAGCCAATGTAGGGTAGTGAAGACTCTGACATTTGGAAATCAAACACAATGTCACATAAGGGCAGAGACCAGGTAACGACAAAAGCAAGCTATAGTAGCACACAAGAAGTATGATACAATAAAAATACAAGTACTCGTGCACAGGTGATTTTATGCATAGTACTTTTTCAAGTACAACCCATTCCTGGGTTCACTCAAAGGGATACCATCATAATCTACTAAATCATAAGCCCCTTTTTCAAACACCCATCTAACAATATAAGGACCTCTCCACATGGCTTTGAATTTTCTAGCTCCTAGCATATCTCGATCTTGTTCATAGAGGAGAACGATATCTCCTTCGGAGAAAACGCGAGGCTTGACATGTTTGTCGTATTGGGCCTTGACACGTTTTTTCTGAGCTTCTATAACTAGGGTAGCATCTTGTCAAGTTTCATCTAATCGCATAAGATACAATAGACATTTTTCTTCAGCAGAAGTGTTTGGTAGGAGTTCAACAGCTAGTTTTAAAGAGGGTATCTCACATTCAATCGAGAGAATGGCTTCCAAACCATAGACTAACCAGAAATGTGTAAACCCAGTAGCGGACTTGACGGATGTCCGGTAAGCCCACAATGCCGAAAACAACATTGTGTTATAATTTGTTTTGTGAAACCCTATCATTCGTTGGAGCATAGTTATGAGAACTTTGTTAATTACTTCGACTTGGCTGTTGGCTTGTGGGTAATAGGGTGTTGAGTTTTCATGGAAAAGACCCAACTTTTCAGTAAGTTTGGACATCATGAAGTTTCTAAAGTGGCTACCATGATCAGTGACGATAGCTTGGGGAACACCAAAACGAGCTATGATGTGATTAAAAATGAATAACGTTGCGGTCTTTCCAGTGTTGTCAAATGTCGGCGTCGCCTTGGCCCATTTCGTAAAGTAATCGACGGCTACAATGATGTATCCATGCCCCCTGGCTGAGTGGGGGTGACATGTCATGAAATCGATGCCCCATTTTACAAAGGGACCAATGGAGACCACAGGGTGAAGAGGAGCGAGATGCGACCATATCTTGTTATTATAGGTCTGGCAAGCATGGCATTTTTGAATGGCCATTATGCAGTCGTTAAATAAAGAAGGTCAAAAATACCTTGCTCGTAAGATCTTCTGGGCAGTAGCATACCCAGACATATGACCACCACAAGCTCCATAATGGCATTCATTCAGATCTCTCGCGGCTTCGTCGAATGTGAGGCAGCATCGAAAAATGGATTCAATCCCCCAACAATAAGGAGTATCCCCGAGGATAATATATTGACGAGCTTGGTATTGTATTCGACGTCGGTCAGTACTGGACAAAGTTGGCCGAAAAGTCTGGGTTTGGAGATATATAATGATATCACCATACCAAAGATCATCAGTGCTGATAAGGAAAAGGGATTCATCAGGTAATGAATCAGCTGCTACATTTTTCGTTTCAGAATAGGGAAAGTTGCATATCAACTCAGCAAACACTAAGGACTTCTTATACTTGGCGCATTTGAATTCCAAGTCAAACTCCTAGAGTATAACCATCCATTTGGAGTATTTTCCCCCTAGAAATTGACATGTGAGAATGTGTTGCATAGGGTTACAGGTAGAAATCACTGTAGGCTTGCATGAGAGGTTATAGTGCCAGAAGCATTGGACGGCTTGGACGGCTGCCAAGGCCAGTTTTTTGACATGTAAATACTTTATTTTGGTAGGCGTTAGACTTCGACTCAAGTAGTAGATAACATGTTCGTCGTTAGCATCATCCTCTTGGATGAGAACCATACCAATGGTGTAATCCAAGGCAACAAGGTAGAGGAAATAATCGTGACTGTAATCGGGGGGAAAGAGAAGTGGAGCCCGCGTTAGGGACAATTTCAAAGATTCAAAAGCATTGTTGGTGATGGTATCCCATATGAACTCAGACCCATTTTTTAGTAGCCACGTAAATCCACGAGTTATCTCGGCATAATTTGGGATAAAACGATGAAGAAAGTTTGCTTTCCTCTGCAAACTTTGTAACTAGCGAAGTGTAGAAGGAAGAGGGAGATTAAGGATTGCCTCAACCTTTAAAGGATCCACCCTAATCCCTTGATGTGAAAAGTGCCCCAAGGACAAATAAAAGTAGTCTTATGTTGATCCTCGGGAACAATATTGATTTGATTATACCCAGAGAAACCATCCATCAGAGAGAAGATTTCACTTCCGGCACAATCGTCGACAATCTGATCGACGAAGGGGGTAGGAAAGTTGTCATTGGGACAAGCTTTGTTTATATCCCTATAATCAACACATACACGAATTATTCCTTTATCGATTGGGACAAGACTGGAAACCCAGTCAGTGAGAGCCACCGGGTAAATAAAGCCAGCTTTGAGAAGTTTCTCTTCGAGCTTGATAGTAGCCACTTTACATGGGTGAACTGGATGAAGGCATTGCCAGACGGGTTTAGCATCGGGGTATGTCTTGATCTCATGTATCACAATGTCGGGGTCGATACCTGGCATTTCTTTGTAGCTCCAGGCAAAGATGTCACGAAACTCTTTGAAAAGGGACGTATAGGTGACTATTTCGTCAGGGGAACACGAAGCTTCGATATGGACATTTTGGACGATTCCAAGTTTGACAGATATGTCGAGGGGAGTAGTGGGTGAGATATTTCTTAAGTTCCCTTCGGAAAACACATCGTGTGTGGACCCGAGAATAGTTGATATGATGACAACGGTCGACGGGGTCGATATCCATTGGTAGTTCTCAATGGTATGTTGCTTCAGAAAGAGGATGGAACGATGATGTCCATTGTCCCAAGGGGTGTCCTCCATGACAGACATGATCATCTTGTCAGTGGGAAAAATGACATGGAAAGGATCTAAAGGATCTGGAGATAACTCACCAAGAGAGGGGGTAGAAGGGGTTCCCGATTGAATAGCCTGATAGGCAGATTCAACCAAACTTAGCGGCATTTTGTCGTCGTAACGAAGATAATCTCCAGGTTCAGGTACTATCCAGAGGTCATGAGACACATGAAGTTCATGAATCGAGGTGTATATCATGTTGATTGAAGCAACAGAGGAGCGTGGAACATCGAGTGGTGGAATGGGGAAAGTACCCATTAACGAAGAGTCTTTGAGAAGGCCTACACCGATGTTATCATAACCCGGTGGGGTTTTAGCGATGAACGGTACATTGCCAGTATGGGTGTCGGAGTTAAAGAAGGCTAATTGGTCGACAGTGACTACCTTCCCTTGATGTGGGAAACGTACCACTCGAAAAAGGGTCGACATAACTACGTGCATGGAATCGATCCAACTGTGGCCAAGAAGAAGATTGTAATCAAGGGGAGAGTCAAAGACTTCCACTTCGACTTGGACCGTTTTGCCTTCTAATGTGATGGGCAATGAAGGAAGGACACCATAGGGCTTAAAACCAGATCCATTGAAGGCTTTGATAGTGTTCTGGGATTCGTTCAAAGAGGGAGAGCCAATGGCTTTCCAGCAAGTAAGAGACATGACACACGTCGAGGCACCCTCGTCGATAACGGTTCCAAAAATGTTTTTTTCAGAGACAATCACTTGGATCTGGAATGCGAGTTGAGGGGGCAACCTTGGAATGTGATCTTCCAAGTCAAAAATTATTAAATTCGTATCTGTCGGGTCGATTCCACCAATAGCTTTTAACAGTGCCTTTCGTTGTGTGGGACAACTTGGAAGGACTTTGAGGGCTGACATTGCAGAAGGTGCTTGGGCCAGATATTCAACAATGTTGTAGTTCTGGGCAACACGAGCATGTGGATTGAAAGATGATTTCTGAACAATACCCTTTGGGGGGGGTTGAAGAACTGTGTCAAGGCTCGGTCGTTCGAGATGAAGAGGACCGTTGGTAGGTGGAGTCACAGGAGAGAGTTGTACCAAGGAAGGAGGTAGGTCATCAACCTCTCTTTAGAGGGAGAATAATCTTTGGCTCGATTGGTGAGGGCAATGTTGTTTTTCTTTGAATCACCAGTACACATCAATACATAAGATGTAGTAGAAGATGAGGATTGATCATGAATGACCAACTGAGCCTGTTGTTGAGACGGGAAGGGTTGGGACAAAACGACCGGAGCAGGTGGTTTTGGAGCTCCTTGAAGAAACTTAGTGACCTCGGTGCGTCGTGGACAATCCTTCATGTAGTGATCATCACCACAGATAAGACAAGGGTATCGAGGTTTGCGCTTATCCTGATCATCAACAGGAGTAGTTTTGGTTCGCTCTGCTTGAGAAGTATTTTTTTCCTCCTTATTCTTACCCCTTCCCTTTTTGGATTTGTTTTTACCAGCTGGGGTAGATTGAACTACATTGACCTCAGAAGTCTTGCCGGTGGGAGGGGTAGGAGACGGAGCATTTTGAACATTAGAAGAAGTAGGTTTGGGGTTGGTGCTTGAGGCAGAATGTGGTTGGGCCTGGAAAGTGCCAATCACACCATCATCTGCATGCGAAGCAACTGGAGTAGTTGAAGTGGTGGAAGTGGAAGGATGAGGTAAGTTAGGTAGTAAGTCATAAAGAGTACCCGTTTGCGAGTAAACGAGGTCAAGGTATTGAGCACGACTTATGGCATGATCTTCTGTGACTACTCCACCCATGGTGATGTCACGACCGATGTCATTCGCAAATGACTTGGTGAACCACTCTGCCAGCAACTGATCGAGGAGTTCGAGTTTAATGAGACGTCGTCTCCATCGCCACTCATGAATGTAATCAGATATATGAGTGGCTTTGTTTTGTTTGAAAGAACTCAAAATCTTGGTCCCTGTTTCATAATGAATCGGTAACTTGTAGTGTGTGAGGAAAGCCATAGCTAGGGTGTTGAAGTCAGCGAAGAAACCTTGTGGTAATTCTATATACCACTTCGCAGCAGAACCTATGAGGGTTCGTTGAAAAAGGCATAAACGAATAGAGTCATCCATCAACGAGTTGGATGAACACCAGAGGTGAAAAGTCATGACGTGATTGTTAAGGTCCTCTCCCGCTTTGCCGTTGAATTTAGGGATATCCGATGGTAGTTTGGCTGGTATAGCAGGCCATTGGGGAGAGTGACGAATTGGATCATTTAAAATCCTTGACAAATCCGGAAGATCCAAAGTGGCCAAGAAGGGTAACTGTCGATTCACCTGTGGGTACTGGTGGCTTTGGGGAGGAATCCCTGTCGACAAACCAGTAGGAACATAAGCAGGTTGCATATAATGTGAAGACCCAAGCAGATTCGGTGGTGGTTGGAGAGGATAGTAGCTCATGGGATTATATCCTTGAACAGGGACATGAGTTTGAGCATTTTAACTCCAAATAGGATTGGACATACCCGGATAAGGTTGGCCTATATTAGGGGGTATAACGGATGCAGATAGAAACTGTTTCCCCCTAGTCGATTGAGGAGGATGTTGTATAAGATGATTCCAATATCGGACCAAGGATGGAGGTATGTTTTGTCCATAAGGTGGGGTCGGTCCTCCTATCGAAGGTGGTGTTCCAATTAGGGGAAGTGTGCCAATTGGGAGTTGTGTTTCAATTGGGATTTGCGTTCCAATAAGAATTTTCCCGCTGAGAGGGGGTTGATTCATACCACCTTGGTGAAAGTGTCCACCAACGAGAATCTGGTAATTTGGTGTGAAGGATGGAATAGTGCCACTAGGATTAAGACTACCTGTGGAGGACGAGAAAGGCCCTCTGAAAGGAAATTGAGGGAGTGTCGAAATAAAACCGAGAAGAAAGTGCCCAGAAGAAGAGGGACCACCAGGAGAGCCGGATGGAGTTTGCAGAGGAGTTGAAATGGAAGAATTCAATGCTCAATATCTAGGTGGTAGTGTGGGGGTGTGTTGGCAGCCAATTCACATTTTTCCGCTATCTTATAAGCTGTTTACATCTATGTTTTGCAAACATCAATTTTTCGTCGCAATTTTCAAATAAATGACATTTTCATTTTTTGCAACATTTGCACATTTATCTTCGTTTTGTTTTCACGACTGTAAGTGTGAAAACTTAATCTTTCGAAGTCGCATTGGAATCACTATTTGAACTGTCATTATCTCTTTTGTCGATATGCCTATTGCGCTTGCCTTTTATTTATCATTATACAGCTGGCAAGATCTATTGATCGGTACTCATGCTTCGATTGATTGTCTGACTCGGTTTCATTAAGTTTGTAATGCATTGGCATTTGGATTTGCATTTTGTTTGACCTACTTGACCATTGGTTTCATGAAAATACGTAGGGGTTATGATTAAATCCTTCATATGTATCTTTTTAATATAATGCCTATGTTTATGTTTTCATAACTATTGGTTTGTTGATTATATGAAGACCCATCAGCACATTGGTTAAACTATTGATATGAGTTGATACATTGGCGCATGGTTAAATTTTGGTATTGATTTCAAATTGAATATTGATGGTTTAAAACTTTGGCATAACGTTGATTGTGCATTGGTTTATACACTCACCATTGTTTTCATTGGTCGGTCAAGTGATATGATTGTTGAACTATAGAATAATGGGTTGAAAAGCTATGAAAATCGGCGGTTGTACTTTGGCAATTACTATTTTGCATGGCAGAGATAAGCTCCACCACCTTCGCACAATGGCATTTATGCCTATCCCTTACCCTCATTCACTTCTGTTAGCTCGGGTAGCTCTGCTCCTGTGTGTGTTATGATACAAACCCTCGGCTTACCATGTACTCGGCTCCATGGCACCAGTTGTGCGAATCGAGACAAACGACAACCAAGCTTTGTTAATGTTTGACAATGCCCGGAAGGACTTGGAGGAAAACGGATGGCTCACCTTCGTGCAACGATTTGAGGGTTTTAATCTAGATGTAGCACGGAATTTTTCCATGAATTTCGATGGCTGTAGAGCCAAGGTGGGCAACATACAGTTGGAAATTGATGAGAAATCTATTAGCTCTGCTACAGGGTTACCTGCTACAGGCCAGCATTGGTTCAAAAATTGTAAGGTCGAGGAGGTGCCATGGACACTGTTGTTCCTCTCGTGAAAGGTCACTTCTTGTGACAGAGGTATGCCCATCTCTGCACTTAAACCACGATGGCATGATACTTTGATGGTAGTCAAACAGTTCGTAACCTGTGAAGGTCGGTATGGACTCGTGTTTCTCTACCACCTGCGTTTGCTAATGATTTTTACGGGATACTCGTTGAATATGCCCTTTTACTTTCAATGCAACCTATATAAAATGTCGAAAAGGTTTAAAAGGCAGAAGGTTGACAGCAGCCTGTTCCACCATGGACTTATCAAACTTATCATTGTTTATCACTTGAGTTTACATGGTGGTAGTTGGAGAGATTTCATCGCTCGTAATGGTTTTGAGGACATAGACCCTGTCCAGGTTGACAAGCCCGTGGTCAATGAAACCAAGGCCGAGCCACCTATGCCCTTCCATATCCTATTTCCCTCTCCTAAGCCTTCGGTCGACCCTACTGTTAACTTACCAGACGTTGGAATTGAGAATGCCGAGGCTATTAAAAGACCTGTGTGCAAAAATCCCAAGGCTAACCCTACTGCTAATGCCAAGGGTAAAAAGAACGCTCGGCTCATTTCAAGGATGGCCAGGAACAATCCTAAACCCTCTGTTGTGTCAAAGCCTATAATCCTTAGTGAGGATTCTGACTTGGACATAGAACATTTTCTAGCCAGCGAGTACCCTTACTCGCAGGGTTTATGCCCCAAACCACCTTACGATTTCATGACAAATATTCCTCCCTGCCTAAGAAACGATCCCAGCTACCTTGGTATTAAATTGCCTAACGAAACCCTCAGCAACGTGATCAAAACCTCGCCTGCTCGTTCAAAACCCACACAGTCTTCCTGTGGCCAATGCGATTTATGGTTGGAACGATACTACATTGATCTTCCCCTACTCCAATCAAAAATTCAATCACTGGAAGATCAAGTTGCAGTGTTAACCGGTCAAAGAAACAAGTTCCAAGCAACTGATAAGAAGCAGAAGACAACAGGCTCAATCCTTTTCAAAAACGTTGAATCAGCTACAGCAGTTATCAACTCCAAATTGGCATGATCAAGCCGTCTCGTCGCTATACCGGTATGAATTTTGATATCGTTTTAGTTGTGAGATTGAACAGGATTAATATAAAGAGTCAAATTTGGTTCTCGAATAGCTCTATTTATATTTCGAAATGGCTCTGTAATAATGCGTTCATCCTGTATATTGTGTTGCTTTGCTAAAAATAAATGGAATTTTGATTCGGTTACATGATTTACCCATCTTAGTCACTGATAGATTTTATCGGATTTAATTGATTTTCGATTGGATTTGGTTTGCCTAATTGAGTTAACAAAACAGACGTTTTGATTTCAATCGAATTGGTTTCGTATCTACTCTGAACATGAAGTTTTCATGCTCAAATTAGAATACAATCATGTTGGATTTGATTTCGTTATGGTTTGCATGCTGTGATTGGCAAACGATTTCGATGAGTTTTGTTGTTACGATTTTATGATATATGCTAAAAACAGAAATACAACACTGTTCGATTTCAATGTGGAAAGAATAGCTCTGTTTTCATGGAAACAATACTTTCACTTTAAGCCTGTGCGAATGATATTCATGCCCGAATCATGGAACAGTTTCAATCCATGACAACTTTGTTAAACCCCTGCCGTTTGATTCGCTTGATTGGTTAATTGTATCTTCAGTTGGTTTGATCGATTTTATGAATTGCATTCATATCAAAATAGAATTGATTACAGCTCTGTTCTCAAACGAGTTTGTTAACTCAGTTCGACTTATCTCATTATGTTAAATTCGTATGAGGAAATTCAGGGAAAAATCGTTTCAAAATGCATTCAAGAAAACATCTCGTGGATGATTTTGTCTGCCCCAATTTGCAATAGCAAACGATCGACCAATTATTACGAACTCTGTTACCAACTGATTGATCTCATTTCGATTTCGTTTATGGACATTTATGCGCCAGTGTTGGTTTAATTCGCTTATGATATGAATCGTTTGCTATGTCAATACAGTTATACGATTTGAAATTGATCCTATTCGATTCGTTCATATCTCCTGTTGATAAGACAACATAACAAGTGCTTGTGATTTGTTTTGATTATGTTGATTTCGATTGGATATGAAACGATTTCACTACTGTTCAATTATGATTCTGTTGACCCGACTTTGTGGTAACAAAAGAAACAGAGTACACCTATCTCTGTATTCGGTTGAATGATTTTGATCTTGTTTGATTTCAAAATGGAAAAACAATTTCAGATTAAGTGATTCATTTTCAAATAGTTATTGGATGATAATTGAATTTAATTCATTAAAAGATTTTCAATTGATTTTAATGTTGATTCTGTGTCTTATTTAGACCAGCTACAGAATCGCAAGATTCTGTAGCTAGTCTATAGGATTAGATTTTTATCATTTTATTAATAAAAGATCCTTCTAACTTGTCTATTTTTTACCCTTTTCAAGTAAATTCGAATTACATTGAACTTGATGGATAGTCTAGGGGATATTTGTGTGTTTTAGTTTTATTGTAGGTTCCTAGTTTAGTTAAACTTGGGATATCCTCCCAGATTTTATGCAAACAGTTTGATAACTTCCACAGGGAGTTTTTACCCTGTGGAAAACTTATAAATACTTATTATTTTTGTAATAAGGATCATCCTCACTTGTGGGAGAACCAGGCTATGGATTTCTAATACAAACTGAGACAGAAGTTGATGTTCTGCTACAGCTTTCGCTTTCATAATATCAATCTTTTGTTTCATGTTTATGTTTATCAATTTGCATTTGATTAGTGACTACTTTAGCTATCATAGTATTTTGCAGAATGATATGAATTAATTAATATGATCCATGTCTGATTTCTTTCAACATTTAAAAATACAACAATTACTTTGTCCAGTTAATGAATGGTAGATTTCTCTTCTTCATCAATTGAACTATTATGTATAGATCTTTGCATACAGGTTTATCTAACTGTGAAGATTTATAAATTATATGATTGTTGTTATTTTTATGTCTTGTTTGTATTGTAAACACACTTGAAGAGCATTGCAGCTATCGTTTACAAGAAGCTTCTGGATAATTCGGTGCGAGTTTCCTCCCTCCGATCTGCTAAGACAGCCATCATACACAGGACAAACCTGGAGCGTTCCCAGGTCAGTTTGTTATTTATTTGTTTAGTGTATTTATTAGTAGTTTAGTTAGATATATGTTTAGTTGGATTAGTAGTTAGAATTAGTATATTAGTAGCTTAGTTTAGTTAGTTTATGTTTTATTTCTGTTCATAAAAATATAAAATCAACAAAAAATATCTCTCTCTGTCTTAGGGCAGAATGCAAACGAGTTTTTTAGGTTTTATTTAAATCTGTAAATTGTAGATATTGTACATTTTGTGAATAAGTTATATTTCAGTTAGTAGTTAGATAGTTAATTAGTTAAAGTTAGTATAGTAGTAGTTAGTAGATTGTATATATAGAATAGTTAGATTAGTTTAGTTTGTTTTAATAATTAGTTTTAGTTTAGTTTGTTTTTAGTTTTAGTTAGATTAGTTTATTAGTTTGTTTTATTTGTTTTAGTTAGATTAGTTAGATTAGTTAGTTTAGATTAGTTTTATTTTTTTTTCTTAGGACCTTAGATCGGCTAACGGAGCCGCTAAACTCGTTAGGGTGGTTCATCCCAAACGGCTTGGGTTATTAGACAACCCCGGACCGGTTCCACTCTCTCAATTGACGGACGGTCAATTTCGCCCATCAACAAATGGTGCTAGAAGGAGGTCCTGAACTTAATTAATGGCACGAGGTGGTCGCAAGACTCCTCCACCCCCTAATCGCTCACCTATAGTGACTAGAATCCGTTCACACGATAATATTCCCCTTCAAACAACAACTACTTCAACCGACGATCCACAGATCACAGTTGAGCCAACAACCCCTAATCCTACAGGTGGTGACATACAAGAGATTGTCTGCCAATCTCTTATAAAAACACATAGTGCCTTAGCACATTTGAGGCAACCAAACCGTCCGTGGGGTCAACCTTTGGACTTCTCTTATATCAAAGAACAATTAGGTGACACTAACCTCATTGTGAATCCTACAGATCCAATTTCAAATCCTACTGCAGGAGGATCTGGGATACCTCCTTCACCACCTCCATCATCTCCTTCCTCTTCTGGAAGAGATTCCTTTGATGAAGGAAATTCACCTTCTCAGCCTTCCACACCCACTACCCCAATGGCAAATCAGAACAACCCTGCTAGACCCTGGCTTAACCAAGATGTCGTAGCCATACCTAGAGCTCANGGAGGATCTGGGATACCTCCTTCACCACCTCCATAATCTCCTTCCTCTTCTGGAAGAGATTCCTTTGATGAAGGAAATTCACCTTCTCAGCCTTCCACACCCACTACCCCAATGGCAAATCAGAACAACCCTGCTAGACCCTGGCTTAACCAAGATGTCGTAGCCATACCTAGAGCTCAACATCCTCTACCTAAGCACCTGGAGAAATGGCTTCCCAAGTTTGATCCTGACTCAAAACAGATAGCTGAAGATCACATTAAAATTTTTATGTTAGCCATAAGACTCCGCAATGTCGAACATGAAGATGTTGTCTATAGGTTGTTCCCGTATACTTTCAAGGGAAATGCATCCACATGGTACTTTGCCCAACAACCCCATACCATCATGTCTTGGGAAAAGTTTGAGTCATGCTTTTTGGAAAAGTTCAGAGACGGTAAGCCTCTGGAAGTCCTAGTCATGGATCTTTCTAGCTTAAAAATGAACCCAAAAGAAAAATTTAAAGACTTTAATCAAACATTCTTAACACTTAAAAACTGAATCCTTGTGGATTCCATGCATGCTGAGAGTCTTATAATTGCTTACTACACTAAATCTTTGCATCAAAGTATATCTATCTGGGTTAAACGATCCAAGAAAGCCACGTTGTTAGAAGCCTTCGAGGAGGCCAGCCAGATCGAAAAAGACATACTTAGTCTTAAAGACTCTACTAGCAACAAAATTGAGACTAGTTCTTCTTCCAAAAAGAAGATCGAAATCCTCCCTAGACCCACTCAAAGTAAAACACAACCAGAAAGCTTTGATTTGGAAAATTTAACCAAAGTTGTTCAAAAACTATCAAATCAAATTATAGACTTAAAAAGGTCGACCGAAGAATCTTCCTCGAGTAAAGGACCCTACAAACCTCCTTTCCGAAAGCCTTTTCCCACCAATCGACCTAACCCAACCACCGAAGGCCTAAATCTAGAAAGTCTGCAATGCGCTCTTCAAACAATTCTAGAAGCCCAAGATAACTCGATGCCTCCTGAGATTCCTGAGGAGGTAGTTGAACAAGAGACAGTTCAAGAAGAAGAGTCTTCTCCAAACATTTTTGGACACTTCTCGGATAGCATTTTTCAAGCTAACTTCGAGACAATTCATCCTTATAACACTAGGAGTAAGGCAGCAAATAAACCTTCTACCGAAAACACTACAACTTCGCCTCCAAAGCAATCTAAATCAGCTAAGACTAAATAGAGTAATGTGAACCCCAACTTAGATTATGATGTAGTTGAAGATCTTAAAAATTTAAGGGCTAACATTTATATTTATGAGTTATTGAAGTTTCCATTTCTTCTTCAAAAAATGTTGCAAAATATTTCAAAAAACGGAAAAAATGGTAATTCTAATGGTAACAAGGTTGTGCAAAACAAAGTCCCTCAGAAGACTTCCACTAAAAATAATCATGACCCTCAAGATAAAGGAAGCCTTCCTGTAAGTAATGTAAATAATGTAAATAATGTAGATAAAGTAGCCTTAGAAACTGCGAGTAAAAAGCCACAAGCTACTACTCTTAGTACTCGCAAAAATGTTCCTCCTTTCCTATTAACTTTCGAGATTTTTAATAGAAACGTGCACAATTGCGTAGTAGATTCAGGGGCGTCATCCAATGTGATGCCTTGGTTTGTTTGCCAAAAGATAAACGCTGAATTCGAACCCTCGACTTTAAAAATCATACAACTTGATCGAACAAATGTCAAAGTTATAGGCGAACTAAAGAATGTGCTTATTAGATTATCGTCTAACCCCAATGTTCATCAAGTTAATGATATAATTTTTGTGGATATTCCAGAAGTGTATGGTCTGTTTTTAAGCAGGGACTGGTCGGAACAGCGACATGGCTATTTCGCGACAGATTGGTCCCATCTATGGCTTCCAGACAACGACAAGCCTAATAGAATAAAGATGAATCGTGAACGCTACCTTAAGTTCACGGTCACAGATTTGAACAATCCCAATGAACCGTATACACCTTCTGTTGATTCACCTAAAGTACAAGGGATGGACACCTTCTTTGGCAACTTCATGGCCGAGGTTTCACCTATCATCAATTCATAACAGTAGTACGAGATTGTAGCATATACGCAGCCAACAGCTTCGACGCAATGATCTCATGTACCTGATGGAAATCAAATTTGGTCTCTGTATTTTGATGGGTCAAAGTCCAAAGAAGGAGTTGGAGCGGGCTGCGTCATTATCGATCCGGCAGGTAACAAAACATTGATAGCATGTAGGTTGGAATTTGAATGTACTAACAATACTGCAGAATATGAGGCTTTACTGCAAGGTCTTAGAAAAGATTTGGATATGAAAATTCAAAATTTAACCGTCTTTGGCGACTCTGAAATATTGGTTAGACAGGTAAGAGATTCTATCCACTGTCTGTCTCTGCATCTCAAAATCTACCAGTCTGAGGTATAGAACTTAATGAATAAATTTTCCTCTTTCAATATAAATTCCATTCCTAGATTGAATAACTCTGAAGAAGATTTATTAGCTAATGTAGCTTCTAAACTTCTTCCTGCATAAGGCTTGTCTCCAGACGCATTCTCTGTCAAGTTGTTGTTTCGACCATCTATTCCCGACAACATCACAAACTGGAGAGTATTTGACGATGATCAGCAGATTATTAACTTTTTGCACATGGAAGAAACCTTTCAAGGCGCGGTGATAGAGGAACACACACACGACGACAATTTGCGCAATTTCACGGTAATACCTTATCCAAAAACTCCTGAAGCTCTATCGAACATGGTAAATTCGATACCCAAATCTGTAGTTAGATTAGAGAAGTTTTATGATTTTCAAGATAAATTTAAAAAGACAGTCAACTGTAAAACCAACAGTTCCTTGTTATCTTATGAAAAAGTGAACTTAGGAACTGATGAAAATCCTCAGTACATTAATCTAGGGTTGGGATGTTCTCGACAAGAAAAAGCTGCATTCATTAAATTGTTCAAAGAATTTAAAGATGTCTTTTCATGGACGTATGATGACCTCAAAACATTCGACCCTAATATCATACAACATGTCATTCCAATGAAGCCCTAAACCTTACCCTTTCAACAAAAACTGAGGAAAATGCACCCCAAACTCGAACCGACCGTTCAAAAAGAATTGAATAAGATCCTAAATGATAAGATAATTTTTCATGTTAGGCACACTGAATGGGTTTCTAACCTTGTCCCAGTCCGAAAGAAAAATGGGGAAATCTGACTCTGCGTCGATTTCTGAAACCTTAATAGAGCGTCTGATAAAGACAACTATCCTGTCCCGCCTATGGAACAGATCCTTCAACAGGTATCTGGTTCTGAGAGGATATCTTTATTAGATGGTTTCTCGGGATACAACCAAGTCCTGATGTCTCCACCAGACCAACTAAAAACTACCTTCCGTACTCTGTGGGGCACTTATGCTTATCACAAAATTCCCTTTGGATTGATTAATGCCGGTGCTACCTTTCAGAGAGTAATGGACATTGCTTTCTGAGGATTAATCAATCAATCCATCGTAGTTTACTTAGATGATGTGACTGTATTTTCTAAAAACAAAGACGATCATCTAGCTCACTTACGAGCCGTTCTACTTCGATGTCGTAAATACGGCATCTCCTTGAACCCCAAAAAGTCAATCTTTGCAGTAGAACAGGGTAAACTCCTAGGATTCATTGTGTCTAGTGAAGGGATGATTATTGACCCCGAAAGGACTCAAGTCATCGCAAATCTTCCCCCTCCTACATCCAAAAATTCCATGCAGTCTTTCTTAGGCCAGATTAACTTCGTGAAAAGATTTGTCCCCAGTTTCTCCGAAATGGTCAGACCTTTACAGAATCTGATTAAGAAAGAAACCCAATATCACTGGGGACCCCTAGAAAACCAAGTGTTTGATGTAATAAAGAAGGCCATAATAGACACTCCGTCTCTCATGAGCCCAGACTTTTCTCAAGACTTTACACTCTACACTTTTGCTTCTGACCATTCCTATGCCACCGTCCTAACCCAAAAGAATGCTGAGAAAAATGAAGTACCCATTGCCTTTACGAGCTCCTCTTTCAAAGGCATTGAACTTAATTACCGAGCGGTAGATTGGCAAGCCTACGCTATTTTCAAAGAAGTTAAGCACTTCCGATCCTATATTTTGAAGTCAAGGATGAAAGTCATTGTCCTCTATCCAGCCATGAGGAACTTGTTAGTGCAGAAGGAACTAGGAGAAAAGAGAGCCAACTGCGTCACTTCTTTGCAGGAGTATGACTTAGAAATTACCCCAGCTCAGATAGTGAGAGGCCAAGGGTTATGCAAGTTAGTTGTTGATTCAGCAACAGAACAGCAAGAAGAAAGCAATACGTCAAACCTAGGACAACGCGAGCAAAGTCTAATCTGTTGCACACAAAACCCTGTCAGTCCTTGGTACGACGATATAAGATTCTGTCTTGAACATGGGTCAGCCCCCCGTCACCTTGACCCCACCAAAAGAAGAGCGTTGAGATTAAATTCCACCTCCTTTCATCTGGTTAATGGTATCYTGTTTCGTCAAAACATTGACAGCGTACTGATGCGTTGTCTTGAAAAAGACAAAGCAAAAAACGTCTTGCTAGAGTTGCATGCAGGAGAAGCCGGTGGTCATTTTGGTGGTGACACCACTGCTCATAAGGTTTTAAGAGCTGGTTATTATTGGCCCACACATTTTAGATATTCCCATGCCTTGTGTCGTAAGTGTATTATATGTCAGAAAGCATCAAGGCGGTTGCAGAAACCAGCCTTTCCTCTGTAGCCCGTTACAGCAGATTCTCCTTTTCAGCAGTGGGGCCTTGACATCATAGGTCCAATCAACCCCCCATCCTCACAACAGCACAATTTTATTGTGACAGCCACAGATTACTTTACTCGATGGTTTGAAGTGGCTTCGTTAAGAATTGTCAACACCAGTCAGGTAATTGCCTTTCTAAATTTGAATATTATCACTCGTTTCGGTATCCCTGATTGTTTAGTTTACGATAATGCTTCTTACTTTTCCTCTTTTGAGATGAGCGAGTTCTCTTTGGAAAAAGGAATTAAATTGAAGTATTCTGCTAGTTATTACCCCCAGGGCAACGGATTGGCAGAATCGACAAACAAGAACTTGATCAAAATCATCAAGAGAACGGTGGTTGAAAATCACAATAATTGGCACAATGCAATGTTGAATGCGCTGTGGGCTGATAGGGTAACACCAAAAGCTACTGTAGGTAACTCACCCTTTTTTCTCATTTATGGCAGAGAAGCAATTATGCTTCCTTCACTACAACTGTCACAGAAAGTCCAAGAAGAAGATTGCCCCCCTTTGGAAAACCGAATTAACGCTTTGATGAAGCTAGAAGAGGTAATCAACAATTGGTTAAAAGCTGGTTCGATTCTAATTCTGCTTCTGATAGGAATTTTGAAGTAGGTGATCTCGTCTTGAAGTGGGACAAACCACACGAGGGAAAGGGAGAGCACACTAAATTTCAAAACTTATGGCTTGAACCGTTTTTAATTGCTGAAAAGTTGGGTCCCAGTTCTTTTCAATTGCAGAATCTTGAAGGGCAGCTTGACACCTATCCGGTGAATGGCCAAGCCCTGAAGAGATACTTTGCTTGATAACTACCCTTGTATATTATGTAAATATTTTGCTTTTGTTTGAATTTTCGTTTGCTTTCTGTTTTTTATTTTGATTTGAATTTATCAGTTTCTGTTTTTTTTTTATAAATACACATACCTGTACACTGAGCTATTCAGACAAAGACAATAGAAATTTCCTTAGCTGAAATAACTTCTGAAAAGTTTGTATAAACATCAATGGTTTATTTCTGAAATTTATATCTGTGTTGGAAAAGTCTGTTGTTTGAAAGAAGTTTACTGATTTTGATTTCTGAGTAAAGCTTGTCATGATCATCTATTATATTTTTACGTTGTCCCTATTCCATAAAGGAATGACTCACAAGATGTCTCCCTGTCTTAGGAAGTTGTTTTTGTAAATAAAACATTTTTGGATCTAAATAAAGGACAGCTCTAAAAAATTCTGATGAGGTCTGAAAAAATATGTTGAAAAATCATGATTTTCAGTGTCACCCCGCTCGACTATATATCTATAAAAATAAAACAAAATAAATTATTAATAAGAGCTATGGGAAATGCTTGTAAACCCACCGGGATACTGAACAGGTCTACTGGCAGCGGGTAAATGCATGCATGATGCCAAGACAACTTCGTTGGGGTACTGAACAGGCCCGCTGGCAGCGAAGCAATGTCGGGTATATGAAAATTTGCAAAAAAAAAAAAAAAAACCTCTTTAATGTCCTTTATTCTGATCCAGAACTTCTTGGCAGGATATAGATGTCAGAGTGGGTTAAATGGCAACCCTGCCGAGGTTATGGACGCCTGCTGGCAGTAGTGGCTATGCCAACAGTATTGGAGATTTTATCTTTAATATCGTGACTTGTTGATCTTAATATTGTTATCAATTTTCATCTTTTGAAACGCTGCTGGAAAAGATGGTTAATGATGATGTTTATACGATTTTCTGGTTGTTATTTTTGAGTTGAAATTTTCTTTACTGTCCTAATTTGAATTTGTTTCTTTTGACAGAGATAACTGCTTCTACCAGTGTGTCACCATTGTTGGCAGCCAATTCACATTTTTCCACTGTCTTATAAGCTGCCTACACCTATGTTTTGCAAACATCAATTTTTCGTCGCAATTTTCAAATAAACGACATTTTCATTTTTTGCGACATTTGCACATTTATCTTCGTTTTGTTTTCACGACTGTAAGTGCAAAAACTTAATCTTTCGAAGTCGCATTGGAATCACTATTTGAACTTTCATTATCTCTTTTGTCGATATGCCTATTGTGCTTGCCTTTTATTTATCATTATATAGCTAGCAAGATCTGTTGATCAGTACTCATGCTTCGATTGATTGTGTGACTCGGTTTCATTGAGTTTGTAATGCATTGGCATTTGGATTTGCATTTTATTTGACCTACTTGACCATTGGTTTCATGAAAATATGTAGGGGTTATGATTAAATCCTTCATATTTATCTTTTTAATATAATGCCTATGTTTATGTTTTCATAACTATTGTTTTGTTGATTATATGAAGACCCATCGGCACATTGGTTAAACTATTGATATGAACTGATACATTGGCGCATGGTTAAATTTTGGTATTGATTTCAAATTGAATATTGATGGTTTAAAACTTTGGCATAACGTTGATTGCGCGTTGGTTTATACACTCACCATTGTTTTCATTGGTCGGTCAAGTGATATGATTGTTGAACTATAGAATAATGGGTTGAACAGCTATGAAAATTGGCGGTTGTACTTTGGCAATTACTATTTTGCATGGCAGAGATAAGCTCCACCACCTTCGCATGATGGCATTTATGCCTATCCCTTACCCTCGTTCACTTTTGTTAGCTCGGGTAGCTCTAATCCTGTGTGTGTTATGATACAAACCCTCAGCTTACCATGTGCTCGGCTCCATGGCACCAGTAGTGCGAATCGAGCCAAATGGCAACCAAGCTTTGTTAATATTTGACAATGCCCGAAAGGACTTGGAGGAAAACGGATGGCTCACCTTCGTGCAACGATTTGAGGGTTTTAATATAGTTGTAGCACGACAGTTTGCCATAAATTTTGATGGCTGTAGAGCCAAGGTGGGCGACATACAGTTGGAAATCGATGAGAAATTTATTAGCTCTGCTACAGGGTTACCTGCTACAGGCCAGCGTTGGTTCACGAATTGTAAGGTCGAGGAGGTGCCATGGACACTGTTGTTCCTCTCGCGAAAGGTCACTTCTTGTGACAGAGGTATGCCCATCTCTGCACTTAAACCACGATGGCACGATACTTTGATGGTAGTCAAACAGTTTGTAACCTGTGAAGGTCGGTATGGACTCGTGTTTCTCTACCACCTGCGTTTGCTAATGATTTTTATGGGATACTCATTGAATATGAACTTTTACTTTCAGTGCAGCCTATATAAAATGTCAAAAAGGTTTAAAAGGAAGAAGGATGACAGCAGCCTATTCCACCATGGACTTATCAAACTTATCATTGTTTATCACTTGAGTTTACATGGTGGTAGCTGGAGATCTTTCATCGCTCGTAATGGTTTTGAGGACACAGACCCCGTTCAGGTTGACAAGCCCATGGTCAATGAAACCAAGGTCGAGCCACCTGTGCCCTTCCATATCCTATTGCCCTCTCCTAAGCCTTCGTTCAACCCTGCTATTAACTTACCAAACGTTGGAATTGAGAATGTCGAGGCTATTAAAAGACCTGTGTGCAAAAAGCCCAAGGCTAACCCTACTGCTAATGCCAAGGGTAAAAAGAACACTCGGCTCATTTCAAGGATGGCCAGGAAAAAGCCTAAACCCTCTGCTAAGTCAAAGCCTATAATCCTTAGTGAGGATTCTGACTCGGACATAAAACATTTTCTAGCCAACGAGTACCCTTACTCACAGGGTTTATGCCCCGAACCACCTTATGATTTCATGTCAAATCTTCCTCCCTGCCTAAGAAACGATCCCAGCTACCCTGGTATTAAATTGCCTAACGAAACCCTCAGCAACGTGATCAAACCCTCACCTGCTCATTCAAAACCCACACAGTCTTCCTGTGGCCAATGCGATTTATGGTTGGAACGATACTACATTGATGTTCCGCTACTCCAATCAAAAATTCAATCACTAGAAGATCAAGTTGCAGTGTTAACCGGTCAAAGAAACAAGTTCCAAGCAACCGATAAGAAGCATAAGACAACAGGCTCGATCCTTTTCAAAAATGTTGAATCGGCTACAGCAGTTATCAACTCCAAATTGGCATGATCAAGTCATCTCGTCGCTATACAGGTATGAATTTTGATATCGTTTTAGTTGTGTGATTGAACAGGATTAATATAATGAGTCAAATTTGGTTCTTGAATATCTCTATTTATATTTTGAAATGGCTCTGTAATAATGCATTCATCCTGTATATTGTGTTGCTTTGCTAAAAATAAATGGAATTTCGATTCGGTTACATGATTTACCCAGATTAGTCACTGATAGATTTTATCGGATTTAATTGATTTTCGATTGGATTTGGTTTGCCTGATTGAGTTAACAAAATAGACGTTTTGATTTCAATCGAATTGGTTTCGTATCTACTATGAACATGAAGTTTTCATGCTCAAATTAGAATACGATCATGTTGGATTTGATTTCGTTATGGTTTGCATGCTGTGATTGGCAAACGATTTCGATGAGTTTTGTTGTTACGATTTTATGATATATGCTAAAAACAGAAATACAACACTGTTCGATTTCAATGTGGAAAGAATAGCTATGTTTTCATGGAAACAATACTTTCACTTTAATCCTGTGTGAATGATATTCATGCCCGAATCATGGAACAGTTTCAATCCACGACAACTTTGTTAAACCCCTGCCGTTTGATTCGCTTGATTGGTTAACTGTATCTTCAGTTGGTTTGATCGATTTTATGAATTGCATTCATATCAAAATAGAATTGAGTACAGCTCTGTTCTCAAACGAGTTTGTTAACTCAGTTCGACTTATCTCATTCTGTTAAATTCATATGAGGAAATTCAGGGAATAATCATTTCAAAATACATTCAAGAAAAGATCTCGTGGATGATTTTGTCTGCCCCAATTTGCAATAGCAAATAATCAACCAATTCTTACGAACTCTGTTACCAACTGATTGATCTCATTTCGATTTCGTTTATGGACAGTTATGCACCAGTGTTGGTTTAATTCGCTTATGATATGAATTGTTTGCTATGTCAATACAGTTATACGATTTGAAATTGATCCTGTTTGATTCGATCATATCTCCTGTTGATAAGACAACATAACAAGTGCTTGTGATTTGTTTTGATTATGTTGATTTTGATTGGATATGAAATGATTTCACTACTGTTCGATTATGATTCTGTTGACCCGACTTTGTGGTAACAAAAGAAACAGAGTACACCTATCCCTATATTCGGTTGAATGATTTTGATCTTGTTTGATTTCAAAATGGAAAAACAATTTCAGATTAAGTGATTCGTTTTCAAATAGTTTTTGGATGATAATTGAATTTAATTCATTAAAAGATTTTCAATTGATTTTAATGTTGATTCTATGTCTTATTTAGACCAGCTACAGAATCGCAAGATTCTGTAGCTAGTCTATAGGATTAGATTTTTATCATTTTATTAATAAAAGATCCTTCTAACTTGTCTATTTTTTACCCTTTTCAGGTAAATTCGAATTACATGGGACTTGATGGACAGTCTAGGGGATATTTGTGTGTTTTAGTTTTATTGTAGGTTCCTAGTTTAGTTAAACTTGGGATATCCTCCCAGATTTTATGTAAACAGTTTGATAACTTCCACAGGGAGGTTTTACCCTATGGAAAACTTATAAATACTTATTATTTTTGTAATAAGGATCATCCTCACTTGTGGGAGAACCAGGCTATGGATTTCTAATACAAACTGAGATAGAAGTTGATGTTCTACTACATCTTTCGCTTTCATAATATCAATCTTTTGTTTCATGTTTATGTTTATCAATTTGCATTTGATTAGTGACTACTTTAGCTATCACAGTCTTTTGCATAATGATATGAATTAATTAATATGATCCATGTCTGATTTCTTTCAACATTTAAAAATACCACAATTACTTTGTTCAGTTAATGAATGGAAGATTTCTCTTCTTCATCAATTGAACTATTATGTATAGATCTTTGCATACAGGTTTATCTAACTGTGAAGATTTATAAATTATATGATTGTTGTTATTTTTATGTCTTGTTTGTCCTGTAAACACACTTGAAGAGCATTGCAGCTATCGTTTACGAGAAGCTTTTGGATAATTCGATGCGAGTTTTCTCCCTCCGATCTGCTAAGATAGCCATCATACACAGGACAAACCTGGAGCGTTCCCAGGTCAGTTTGTTATTTATTTGTTTAGTGTATTTATTAGTAGTTTAGTTAGATATATGTTTAGTTGGATTAGTTTATTAGTTAGATTAGTTTATTAGTTAGTTTTATTTGTTTTAGTTAGATTAGTTAGTTTAGATTAGTTTTCTTTTGTTTTCTTAGGACCTTAGATCAGCTAAGGGAGCCGCTAAACCCGTCAGGGTGGTTCATCCCAAACGGCTTGGGTTATTAGACAACCCTGGACCGGTTCCACTCTCTCAGTTGAAGGACGGTCAATTTCGCCCATCAACAGGGTGATATTGGGTGTGAGCAGTGTGTCGATGGGAGCTTGGCTAACCACAGTAATCCCAGTGTGAACACTCGTAGTATCTGTGGGATGGGCCATTTCGATAGGGATGGTCAAGATGTGGTCAGTTATTGGGGCATCTGTACCAGGAAAGTAATGGGCGGTAGTAAATGGTACTGTCTCTGGACTAGAGATTTCGGAAATCACAGGTGAGATGATTTCGGAAATCACAGGTGAGCCTGGACCAAAAAGGTCCTGTCGAAAAACACCCGTAGACCAAAAGGGATCTTGGCCTTCTATGCCTAGAAAGGTTCCAACCAGTGATCCAGAAGACGTAACAACTAAGTCTCCGGAATAATTCAGTCGCATAAATGGTTGCTCAGAATTGGGGTGAAGTCAAAAGTCCTCTCGAGTATTGGTAATTCGGAAATGTTCTAGAGAGTCAGTTCATTCCACTTGTGGCATGGTAACGTCTTGGACTTCACTTTGTTGAAGAGAGCCCTCAGGTGAACTTGTAGGCAAGGGTTGAGAACTTTCCAGATGCTCTAGAGATAAACCCTGCATTCTACATGAAAGACGTGGAGGAGCTATTGTAAACTAGTGACAAACTTACGAAGAAAATCGTATGGTCAACTTTGGGAAACAAACAGCACACGCTAGTAAACAAAATCTAGGAAACAATACCAAGCAATCAAGACCTTCTAATTCCGAAGTCACTAGTTGGTGATGAAATCCAACGTTGCAACAACGAGACGAGAAGGGGTTGGGCTAGGGTGGAAAAGTTACACTGACGACCTGCTTAATGGACTTACACCGTGGTGCAAGCTCCCACACATAATCGTGGGTATACCCTCCAAGGATCTCGAGTGAGTTTGGCCAACGTCAATTCCAGGTATCGTGAAGACTTTCCCCTTCACAGTCACCTTGTGTAAGACCCTAGAAAGATAGGCTACTAATGTTACCACCGACAACAATAAAGCCTAGGGGGACAGTCGACAGTCCGGTTCACACACAAGGGCAAGGTATCTAGCTTGAAATCAACTCAAAAGGCTTCCACTCATCATTGTGGGTATACGTCCAAGTGACCCCCGTAATACATGCAATCTCTACATCGATATCAACAAAGCAGGGTGAGTAACTCTGTCAATATCAATGCGACCTCGTGTTTGACCCTTGTGTGAGAAGGGCTTCCCAGGACAAGATGTTGTAAATGGAATTTGACACTCCTTAACACAAGATGCTATTGTGTGTTTTGTGCTTTGGATAGTGTATCTCTCTACCTATTCCAAAGCGCTAGCCTAGCTAAATGTTGGTGTAATAGAGCCCTAGAAAAGAGTTACTAGTTGAATTTTATGATTGCGCAATGTTATTAAGGGTTGTTGTTACTCAAAGGAAGCAGAGATGAAACTGATGTTGTATGAGACTCTGACCCAATGATGCATAGATAAGAATGAAATATAGAAATTTTTGTTCAATGAATCCTATGTACGGGAGGGAAAGAGAATTTTCCAGATCAAACTTTGAACTATGATACACAATTTCCTTTAGAATGCAATTGCAACGAATCACGCATCAATAACAATTCTCTATTGTTTCTTTTTCAATAGTTTCAACAATTGATTTTCAAACTTTCGAAGATGAAAATGATTTTGAAAGAAAAAAATTGTTCACTTTTCAAAAAGGACCTACACCATGATGGTGAGAGTGAAGAAAATAAAAAACTAATGAACAAGCAATAGATAAAAACCCAAACCAATCTTTCAATGGAAACAAAAATAACAAGCAAACCAAACTAGTCTTTTCAATTGCATGAGAAAAATGATCTTTCAAATAATGAGCAAATGATAAAGACAAAGAAGCTCAACTTTCAACTGATCGATGGTTCTTAACCAAACAAGCACACTCAGATTCCAAAATCAGAGAGTATATCTTTGCAGAGAAAAGTCAAGAAACGAAAGTCAAGAAAAAAGTGACAGGAAGAGCCTTTGATTTCCTAAGATTGTTTGTGTACAAAAACGAAGACAAGAAAACATCAACCAATGGTCCAAGAATCTCTTTTCAGGCACCTATAGTGATCTAGGTAGCTGAAAAATGCAAAAAACTCAAATCCAAAAATTTGAAAAGAGGGTTCGTAGGCTAACAGTATTACACAGTGCGAGAATGGGTCATTCTCGCAGGCCAACTTTGAGCAGAGTGCGAGAACCTCGCACTGGACCTAAAAGTAGTGTGTGAACTTAGTAGATTCTCGTAGGCCACTGTGGAGTGCAGTGCGAGAATGTCTGTAACTAAGCAAGTTTTTAGAAAAACACACAAAATTTGAAGAGGCTTCTAGACCCTGAGGGTCTATCAACGTATCCTGAAGACTCAGAGATTGATATGAATGGAGAAAGGTAAGGCAAGAGCAAATGGCCAAGGAAAAATACCAAAACCACAAAGAAAACGAGTTATTTCCCCAATGGAGTCACCAATTTTGTTATCGGACTAATCAGTAGGTGCGGATACTAACAGATCTCCCTAGATCCACCTGGATCTAGAACAAAACAGGACAGGACATGACTATTTCCCTAAGTTTTGACCATTGAATTAGCTAGTAGGGAGGAACAAGTAACATACCTTTGTATCGCTTCCTAGGGTCTCTGTTGCTCCCGCTTCGCTCCGGTGCTCTCATGAGGTCAAGACCAAGACAACAAAAACCAACCAAAGTGAAGATAGAAAAATATATTCAACTGTCAACTTATGTGTATGATCAAGGAATTACACAATAAAGTAAGAATAGCTTTATGGGAAAAGGACATGTCGCTGTATCATATTAATCGAAAGTAAAAGATACAACCTGATCGCCTTGATGTCATAAGCTTCCTTTCGGTGGCTCTTGGTTCCAACACACACAGTTGCTCAATCCTTGTATGAAGAAGATCCAATTCCTCTTGATAGACTTGCTAGAGTCTCCAAGCTCCTGTTCAAGCTAGGTCCTTCACACAATTCTTTCACCATTTCTCCAATGAATCTTGATTAACCTTTTCCATGAGAATTCCATCAATATATAGGAGAGAATGAAATGGTTACTTGGATAAGAATGATCCCACAATATCAGGGAAACCAGTAAAAGGATAACCATTCGAATGCCAACCCATTCTTCTAGAAGATTCCCTTCTAGAACCATCGAGACTTCATCTTTTTCCAAGC
>JASDQU010099964.1:426396-445845 GCA_032191745.1 Picea mariana | reverse complement strand
TTTCTGAATCTTTCTAGATTATTATTTAATGTGTTGTTGATAAATTAACATGCATAGATATACAATATTTGATCAATCACACAAAATACACAAAGACACTGATTTTCTTGAGAAAACCCATAAAGGGAGAAAACCTTTTCTTCTTAGGATGTCAATCAAGCTCCAACTTTCATGCATCATAGTCTTTGAGCACCAACTCAAATATGCGGCTACAACCTCTGTTAGCAAGCTACAACTTGAAGAGAGAACCAACTCTCAGATTTCTCTAGCACCAACTAGATGGAAGTACTAACTCGCAAGTTTCTCTAGCACCAACCAGATGGAAGCACCAACTCCCATAATATCTTCTAGCACCAACTAGAATTTAGAGGAATACAATCCTCCCTAGCACCACCCTACCACCCTAATTGAATCTTATAAAAACTTACTTACTTGATCTGTCTCTGATCTTATATGTTGCAGCTCAGAGTCTCCTCTTCCTTCTTCAGCTTCTATGCACTTATCCACTTCTTCATCTTTCTTCATTTTATGCTCTATGTTGCTTCTGCATGGTATGTGTCACGCCTCTGCTATCCACTTCAGATATTGCACACAGCCTCCTTCTACCTGCATGAACAACTACCAAAAATCACTTCCTCTCTTCTTTGTTCTGCGTTTTTATCACTCCAAGACCTCTATCACATCATCCACGCAACTCTTCACCTTCTCTGGAATTTATCCATAGTCTATTCGTCATCAGTGGTCGTTATCCTGATATTCTTTGCTTCTCTACCAGTGTGACCCTTCTTCTTCTCTATTACAGTTACAGTTCATCTGACAATTACAGGATGTCTCTTTTGACAATTACAGGAGTTCCTCATGAAGAAGCTCCTTGTGAAATTCACCTACGCGAACTAGCACTAGGTGCAAGTTCCTCTTCACATGTCCACAGGCTGTGACCACATGCTAACCAAAAAGGTGCTACGTGACTTCACTTTTCACGATCTCACAAGTTATCTCTCCTCCATTCTTTGAAGTTAGAGATCTCGAACTCTGAAATTTGTCATGCCATATCAATGAGCCATGACATTCCTCGATTGATTGTCCATATCTCTTCTTCACACTTTGAGACTTCACGACCCACGATGTCAGAGGTTAGAGCACCTCCTTTCTTCGATTCCCAAATTTGTGCTTGCATTAGTTGTATGGCCCATATCTCTCCATGATCCAACGATCGAGATCAATTCATGAAATCAGACTTCGCGAGTTCTTGTCTCGTGCATTCACTCATTCCTCTCGATTTCATGATTTGTGAATTAGCGAAGTGATGATCTCTCGCCACATGTCCTTCCCATCACCAACGGCTTGGATTTCCTTTGCGATTTTCCACTCTTCTCCTTGCAAATCTTTCGAAGTCTGAATCCTTGAACTCTTGGATCTTCTTCCACCTATCCCCCTCGATGATGGACAGTTCTGATAGACCTCGAAACTTTGGGACTTTGTGAGTTTACTTCTCCTGGCACTCTAAAGGAATTAAGGCATGTGCACTTACCTCTGGATCCAACGACAGTTGGTCCATGTGCTCAGATCTAATGCCTGAGATATGTTATCCTCCTTTGCACATTCGTTCCTCCTGTCTGGACTCTGATCCAACAATCCAGATTCTTCACAGTGCTCGATCTGACAACCATTTTTGCTCCTCCTCATGATCTTACGATCTCTTTCAACTTAGAAGGTTTTCTAAGTATTCAAAGGTTTCGGCCTCCAACCCTTCTCTTGCAAGACCGGTTGAAGAGTCTCATCTTCACTTTTCTGTTTTCCATTAATGACAAGCACACTTTTCCTGTAAACATGCCAACAATATCCCCTTTGGCATTGATGGAAACCCTAAAAGGCTACACTATTCTACTTAGACCTCCAAAAGTAGCATCCAGACCACACTCTATTCTTCTTAGACCTCCAACTATAGCATCCAGACCACACTCTATTCTACTTAGACCTCCAATTGTAGCATCTAGACCACACCTTTTTCTCGCCCTGATTAGATATAGTATGAGCACTCTCCCCCTGATCAGATAGAATATTTTAACTTGATAACATGGTCATGCCCAACTTCTGGCGTAGATACTCAAACTGAGCTTTTGGAAGTGGTTTAGTGAAGATATCAGCAATCCGATCTTTGTATGGAATATAATGCAAAGAAACAACAATGTTGATTACTTGTTCCCTCAAGAAGTGATACTTAATGGGTATATGCTTGGTCTTGGAGTGAAATACAGGATTCTTTGACACACTAACTGCACTAGTATTATCACAATGAATTGGAATCGTTGCAGTATATTAGACCTCCAAGTCTGAAAGTGTCTGAATCATCCACAATACTTGGGTACAGCAAGTGGCAGCTGCAATATATTCAGCTTATGTAGTTGATAAGGAAATGGAACCTTGCTTCTTCCTCAACCATGCTACAAGAGAATCTCCTAAGAAGAATGCACCTCCACTCATGTTTTTCCTTTCATCCATGCAGTTAGCCCAATCAACATATGAATAGACTGATAATTGAAAATTATGATTCCTAGGATACCATAGGCCATAGTTCAATGTTCCTTTCAAGTATCTAAATATTCTTTTGACAGCTAGCAAATGACTATGTTTAGGTGCAGACTAATACCTTCCTACCATTCCAACAGCATGCATTATGTTTGGACAAGATGTCGTGATTTACAAAAGGATGCCTATCATAGAACTATATGAACTCTGATCAACATCAGGTGAGTCATCATCCTTGCTTAACTTGCATTCAATGACCGTAGGTGTGCTCATAGGTGTAGAATATTCCATTTGAAACCTTTTCAACATTTCTCTTAGATATTTCTCCTAAGAAAGAAATATTCCTTCAGACCTCTGAGTAATTTGCAGACCAAGAAAAAATAAAAGTTCCCCTATCATAGACATTTCAAATTCAGACTGCATGGCAGAAGAAAACCATTGTACCAATGAAGCATTATTACTTCTGAATATGATGTCATATGCATAGACCAACACAATGAGCAAATCATTATCCTTTATTTTGATATATATATTGCATTCAATTGTTCCTCCCTTGAACCCTTTGTCTTGAAGATATTTATCCAATCTGTAATACTAGGCACAAGGAGTTGTTTCAACCCATATAAGGATTTCTTCAGCTTGCAGACAAGGTCAGGATTATCTGACAGTTGGAAACCCTCTGGTTGTTCCATATAAACTTCTTCTTTTAGATATCCATTTAGAAAATCTGACTTGACATCCATTTGGTAGACTTTAAACTTCTTATGAAAAGCATAGGAAAGAAACATTATAATAGCTTATAATCTTGCTACGGGCGCAATTGTTTCATAAAAATCTAGTCCTTCTATTTGAGCATACCCTTTGTAGACCAATCTAACCTTATTTCTTACAATATTTCCTTTCTCATTCATCTTATTTTTGTAGACCCATTTGGATCCTATTACATTTTTATTTATTGGCCTAGAAGCAAGTTCCCAAGTATCATTCTTTTCACTCTGATCCAGTTCCTCATTCATTGATTTTAACCAATTTACATCCTTATTGGCTTCATTAAAGTTATTGGGTTCTACCATGGATATGAAGGCTATATGTGATTTCTTGGTGCCTTTGATTATCTTTCTCCTAGTTTGTACACCTTTGTCTTTCTCACCAATTATCTGACTTGCGGGATGATTATTTTGAGTAATTATGGAGGAAGGATTTGATGTTGATTGTTGTCTTGACTCTTCTTGTCTAGGTGTCTCTTCTCCACCTGATTCATCATCTTCTTTTGACGCTAAGATTTTTTGTTCTTCATTTTCATTATCCTCATCATCTTATTCATCTGACTAGGTGCTTATTCTCTATTGATCTTTTACAGGAGCTTCTTCATCAATTCAAACATCAATACAGTATACTAATTTATGCATTATTTTTTTAAAGCATCTGTATCCTTTACTGTTTGTTGCATATCCTAAGAATATACCTTCATCATCTCTACCATCAAATTTTCCCAGACGATCAACATTATTTTTGATGTAACATTTACTTCCAAATAGTTTGAAGTGCTTGATTGATGCAGCTCGACCAAAGTACAACTCATATGGATTTTTATCATTGTTCGGCCTTAGATGCAATTTGTTTAGAATATGAACAGCCTCCACCCAGAAGGTTTGTGAAATTTCCCTTTCACTCATCATATCCCTTTCCATCTGTTGAACTGATCTATTTTAGCGTTCTACAACTCCATTTCGTTGAGAAGTACCTAGAATAGTATATTCTCTTTTATTTCCATGTCTGTCACAGAATTCTTTGAAATATCTTCACAGAAATTCTCCTCCCCTGTCTAAGTGAATTACCTTTAACTTCCTTCATGTCTGATTCTTAGCTAATGCCTTAAATTTTTTGAACTTCTCAAATGCATCAGATTTTTCTCTCAGAAAGGCAACCCACGTAAGTCTGGAGAAGTCATCAATGACCAGCATAAAGTAATGTTCTCCTCTAATTCCTTCCTTTTGCGATGGTCCACATAGATCCATATGAATAAGTTGAAGTGGTTTATCTAAATATGTGAAACTCTTCGATTTCAATTGAACACGAGTCAACTTCCCCATTTGACAAGATTCGCATATAGAGTTATGAGGCTTAGATATTCTTGGAAGATTTTTCACAGAACCTTCATTATTCATCTTGACAATATGACCAAAATTCAGGTGTCCAAGCCTTCTGTTCCATAACCAACTTTCATCAAATTTTCTTAAATGGCATTCCTCCTTATCTTCCTTCATAACATATACATTGTTTTCAGTTCTAACCCCTTTTGCAATCAGCTCTCTTGTGTTCACTGTTTTTATTTTACAATCTTTGGCAGTGAAAGTGACTTCACATCCTCTGTCACACACCTAAATGACACTAAGAAGATTATGCTTTAATCCATCAACAAATAATACATCTTGAGCTTTGGCTCTTCCATTACCTACGCTTACTATACCTTTATCTTTGATCTTTCCTGGAGCATCATTTGCAAAGGTCACATTTCCTGATTTACTTTCTTCGAGTGATAGGAACTTAATTTTTTCACCTCTCATATGATTGGAGCATATGTTGTCAATATACCAAGGGTTATTTTTTCTTTGAGCTTCCAACACTAATCCACACTTGTTATCTTCTTTCTTCTTCCAAACATTGACGTTTTCAGCTCTATGATTTGAAACTGGCTTATAATTCTTTAGGTGACAGTCTGTAGCTTTATGTCCATAATTATGGAAGATGTAACATTCTAGTTCATTGAATAAAGGATCATAACGATTGTTATGCTTAATATGCGTCCTTTTCCGAGCCATCACATGATTTGCAGTCTGTGTTTGTTTGTTACTTGGTTGTCTCATTCTTTGTTGTGGCAGATATTTATTCCTTGGGTGTCTTGATTTCTCATGTATAAATCTTAACGAACAATTTACAGCTTTGTGGCCAAAGTTAGAACAATAAAAACAATATCCATAGTAAAAATCTTTGTCCCTGGAAAATGGTTGTCTTCTTTAATCAGGTCTATTTCTTCCATGCTGATGATTTCCTTGAGTAGAGGGTGTATTATTTCTTTGTTCTACAGATTTAGTTTTGGTACCTTTTTCTTCACTCCTCCTTGGTGGCTAATTATCTTCCTTTGTTTATTCAGGTTTGTTGTTGTCAATGGTTGTAGATTTGACAAACTTGATGGATTCTGTGTTGCTTGGTTGAACACTACTTGATCCCTCTTCATAACCCAAACCATTTTTCAACTTTGGATTCCTTTTCTTATTCAGAATGGTGGCTAATCCTTCTAAGTATTTAATACTTGTTAGATTCTAATGATATAAGGCCTGAAATTTCTCTAGATCTTTTCTGACAGACACTAATTCAGCTTCCAATTTTTAACCTTTTTTTTTGGCTTCCTTTAATTGTTGTGTGAGGATTTCCTCAATTCTCTTAGCTTCTTCTAACTTAACTTTCAACAAAGCAATTTCTTCAGATGGTTCATTGCATGATTTCTATCCATATTTAACTGCTCAAATTTCATTCTGTGAGTCTAAAGTTTTGCGTCTTCCACCTTTTCATTACCTTCATAACTACTTATCAGCTTGTCCCACATAAATTTTTATGAATCATAGTGCATGACTTTGACAAACTCGGCTTCTGCAAGTCCATTGAGGATGCATTCATTTCTTTTTCATTAAATCTAAACTCCAGCTTATCATCTTTTGAGACCAAGACTACAGGCTTCACATATCTAATTTCAATGACATCCCAAACATCAACACCCAAGGACATTAAATATGTTCTCATCCTTATTTTCCATAAGGAAAAATTTGTTACATCAAACAGAGGGACTTTATTAGTTGAAATTCCTTCATGAATAGTCATGATCAATCTTATGGATCTACCTTTGATCAAAGGAACTGGATATGATACCAATTATTGGAAAAATAACTAAGAGGGGGGGGGGTGAATCAATGTTATATATATATATATATATAATCTTGAAACTTTTCAAGTTCTTTTCTAAATATTTCTAGATTATTATTTAATGTGTTGCTGATAAATTAACATGCAAAGATATACAATATTTGACAAATCACACAGAATACATAGAGACACTAATTTTCCTAAGGAAAGCCATAAAGGGAGAAAACCTCTTCTTCTTAGGATGACAATCAAGATCCAACTTTCATGTACATAACAGTCTTTGAGCACCAAATCAAATATGAGGCTACAACCTCTGTTAGCAAGATACAACTTACAGAGAGCACCAACTCCCAGACTTCTCTAGCACCAACTAGATCGAAGTACCAACTCCCAGGTTTCTCTAGCACCAACCAGATGGAAGCACCAACTCCCAGAATATCTTCTAGCACTAACTAGAATTTAGAGGAATACAATCCTCCCTAGCACCGCCCTACCACCTTGATTGAATCTTAGAAAAACTTACTTACTTGATCTGTCTCTGATCTGATCTATTGTAGCTCAGAGTCTCCTCTACCTTCTTCAGCTTCTATGCACTTATCCACTTCTTTATATTTCTATGTTTTATGCTCTATGATTATTCTGCATGCTATGTGTCGTGCCTCTGTTATCCGCTTCATATCCTGCACACAGCCTCCTTCTACCCGCATGAAAAACTACCAAAAATCACTTCCTCTCTTCTTTGTTCTACATTTTTATCATGCCAAGACCTCTACCACATCATCCACGCAACTCTTCACCTTCTCTGGAATTTATCCACAGTCTTTTCATCATCAGTGGTCGTTATCCTGAGATTCTTGGCTTCTCTGCCACTGTGACCCTTCCTATTCTATGTTAAATTTACAGTTCATATGATAGTTACAAGAGGTCTCTTCTGACAATTACAGGAGTTCCTGGTGAAGAAGCTCCTTGTGAACTTCACCTACGTGAACTAGCACCGGGTGCAAGTTCCTCTTCACATGTCCATGGGTTATGACCACATGCTAACCAAAAAGGCGCTACACGACTTCATGTTTCGTGATCTCGTGAGTTATCTCTCCTTCATTCTTCAAAGTCCAAGCTCCCAAACTCCGAACTTTGTCATGCTAGATAAACGGCCCATGACATTCCTCGATCGATGGTCCATATCTCTTCCTCGAACTTTGATACTTTATGACTCACGATGTCGAAGGTTAGAGAACCTCCTTTCTTTGATTCTCACATTTGTGCTTGCGTTAGATCAACAAACCATATCTCTCTGTGATCCAATGGTCGAGATCAATTCACGAACTCGGACTTCATGATTTCCTGTCTCACGCATTCACTCCTTCCTCTGGATTTCACGATTTGTGAATCAACGAAGTGTTGATCTCTCACCACGTGTCCTTCCCAGCACCAACAACTAGGATTTCCTTCGTGAGTTTCCACTCTTCTCTTTGCAAATCTTTCTAAGTACGAATCCTCGAACTCTTGAATCTTCTTCCACATATCCCCCTCAATGATGGATGGTTCCGATAGACCTCGAAACTTTAGGACTTCATGAGTTCGCTTCTCCTATGCACTTTAAAGGAATTAAGGCCCGTGCACTTACCTCTGGATCCAACGACAGTTGGTCCATGTGCTCAGATATAATGCCTGAGATATATTCTCCTCCTCCGTGCGCTCATTCCTCCCATCTGGACTCTGATCCAATGATCCAGATTATTCATAGTGCTCGATTCGATGGCCACTTTCTCTCCTCCTCCTAAGCTTATGATCTCTTCCGACTTAGAAGATTTTCTAAGTATTCAAAGGTTTTGGCCTCCGACCCTTCTCTTACGAGACTGGTTGAAGGGTCTCATCTTCGCTTTTCTATTTTCCATTAATGGCAATCACACTCTTCCTGTAAGCATGCCTACATATTATGATATTGTTATGGATCGTTGATGTGTTTCATTGATGGATACAGGCTGACGATTTCTTGCTAATCAGATTCACATTAGGAGTAAAGGGGCCATGCACAGTAATCGGGTATTGAGGGAGAAGTGTGGCAACATCCCTACCACTGTCTACTAGCACTCCTATCATATCTCAAATTGTAGGTTAATGATTACCTAGTTTGATAGATGCACAATCTCGTGAGAGAAGACGGAGACAGTCGCTCACGAAGATTCTAAGGGGCACGCAATAAGGAGGGGTCCTTATTCCTTAGAGGCCATTAATCTCTCACAAGGTCTCTTGATGGAGTATTGACTCCATGGGTTGGACAACTAACAAAATTAGTCAAAGGTGTGTGGCTCCCTTGGATCACGTAGTGCATATTGAAGGGCATGTCGCATCAATAAAACATGAAAAAAGTCGAGTGTCACCCTTGGAGCACGTAGTGCATCTTGAAGGGCACGTCATGATTTTAACACAGCTGAGTCAATGAACCTAGGTGCCTAGAAAACAATATTTTGTTTTGACATGGTCGGCCTTAAAATAAATTATTAAATGAATAACTTTTATTAATTATAAACTCCCCTTAAAATTTCTAAGCCTAGGTCTAAATAGGGTAAGAAGACAAAAAAAACTAAATAATAAATTAACAAAGGGGGAATGAAAAAAAATCAAGTTAAGAATTAAAAGAGAAATATTTTATTTAAAGATTAATTATATGATTATGTGTAATAAATACTAAATTGGAAATTAAGATAAGAAAGGAAATAAACATAAAAAGGAATGTGTAAGCATAGATAAGAATCCCATGTTTAACTCAACACACATTTGGAAAGGTGTCAGTCATAAATTCTGAATAAAGGAATAAAAGACAACTAGGAGGGATTTAAGGAGCGCTTTTAGGATATGTGAGGGAAATTGAAATTTAATAAAATTAAATAAGTGAATTTTTGGTGAAACTAAGGGAATGGGTGACAATTGTACAAGGGATAGTATTTCCTAATTAATTTTTAATAAAACCAATTAAACATGCAATTGGAAAGTGATCACTAAGAAACATTATATAAGAGTAATGGAGGAGAAGTGGAATGGATCATGACTAGTATGTGTAAGGTTATGCTACCATAATTTCTTTGGCTGATTTTTCATGTGAGAATTGGGATACCTAGCTTGAAAAGAGAGTGGTAGCTCGACCTTGTGAGGTGAGATGGGAGATACATTTTTCTATGGTTGTGTGCATGGACCCTTTGTGGCACGATGGGATAAGGGGGAAGAAGAATACCCCTAGCATTGGTTGGGAGGTACCAGTGAGGTCTCAGTAATTAGCAAGAGGGATAAAGGAGTATCACCAGCATCCAAAGAACATCCACAAGTCCATCCGCTAGTTACGGTACAGATGTTTAAAATTTGCATTTGTTAATTAGTTAAAAAAATTCTATATGGATTTATATGCTGATGGAATTTGCAATGGATTTTTGGAAATGGATGGGTGTGAAATTATTTAATACGTTGATCTAGTAATGAAGAGGCCAGTGTGTATAATCTTCGCTAGTACAATTGGTTGTTATTGGCTCTTGACCAAGTTTTGAGGAAACATTGGTCATGTTTGACCACTTTTGGGACTTCGATAGGTTGGTCGAAGATGGACCTCCCAGGCGAAGCGAAGATCGCGGGATCTCACTTGTTTTGTGGACCCAGCAAGGGGTTCATTAGGGTTTTTGTATTAGGGTTTTGGGATGTCGACCCATGGGTTTACCCATGATTAGGCCTTATTGTAATTGTATAAATAAGTAGTAGCTAAGCAATGTAGAGGGCCATTAGCTTAGTGCATGACTACCCGTGGCTATGTGCATAATAGGTTGATTTTGGATTAGTGCAAGAAGTTGTAAGTGCTTTGTGCTATTGAGGATTTGGATCTGTGCCTTGACCCGATTTTGGGGAAGGTGGATCTAGTGCATTGTGCCCAGATCACCTATCCAGTGCGAGGCTTGGATCTTTGGCTTTGTGCATAGGAGAAGATAATTGTAAGAAGATTGGAGACTAATAAATAAGAAGAAGAGTTGGTGGGCATAGCCCTGCACTGGGGTGAGCCACATATATCCTATGTCTTGATATGATTTGTGTGATTTTGTTTATATGATTGTTTTCTTAGTGTTGTTGATGTTATGTATAATGAATGCATTTGATGTTGTATCTTAGTGCTTAATGATGTGAATGAATGCTAGATCTAAGATAATGCTATGTGATAAGTGGTGGAAAGTACTTGATCTGTATTATTACTGCATTGATCTGTAATAAGGGTTTAACCTGTGATGTGAATAAGGTTCAAGAACTAATGCATGTTATCGGCTAAGTGCTCTATTAAGTGTTGTAATCACAGATCTGTGTCCCAGCTTAGTTGTAGACACCTAAGTCTTGCAACCCTCCCTGCCTCTACCTCGGGTAAGACTTCATATGCTTCGCAGGTGTTGCCGAAAGGGCCGGTAGTTAGGGTTTTTTTGGTGCGTTGTTGAAACGTTCAACCCTGGGTCTGCCCCTATGCTAACAAATGGTTCTGTTGTCGGGACCTGAAACTGTGATTGCTGGTAACTAAAGAAAAGAGAAAGCTTTGTGCATAGATCTGTTGTTGTACTGTGCAATATTCTACTTGACTTGTGAATCTCTGTGCTAAGAAAGGAACTAGATCTGAAGAAAAGAGGTAAGATCTTAAAGCTTTTTGCTCTGATAAAAGGTAAGATAAGTGGAAAATTTTTCTTCGAAAGCATGAATCTAGGTTTGTTTGATAGATCTTGTCCTAGTCTGAAAGCTAGGGAACAATTAGAAGAAAGTATTGATCTGAATAAATTTGATAGAAATAGAGAAAGATGTGTTATTCCTATGCATAGAAAGAATTTTTAAACTAATAAGTGGATGCAAGAACCTAGAAAGAATTTTTGCAGATTGCAGGTCCAACACTGTGATCTCAGTACAAAGTACAGGAGAGGCTGGGGATCATTTAAAAGAAAGAGATGATTGACATTGTGTTATAATTGCAGAAGGTCATGACATCTTGCTAAGGAATGTCCTGGTATAGGTCCTATTTTTCTTTGTTGTAAATCCATTAGTCATGAGGTTGATGATTGTCCAAGGATGATTTCTAAAGTTGAAAAGATGAACATGAGACAAGAAAACTATAAAGAAAGTCAAGAGACTAAGGATATCTTAAAGAATCATAAAGAAAAAGAATCAGAGACTATGTTAATACAGTTAAAAGAAGTAATGGATGATCGCAGAGACATCAGTTTACCATAGATCCTGAAAGAAAAATAGCGCATAGTCACAATATTAGAAGACTTCGACACAGATTGTGTATTAGATGAAGAAACACACGTGAATATTATTCCAAAAAGCACTTGGGAAATTTTGGGAAAGCCTGCTATGATACCTTCATTAGGAAGGATAGGCTTGTTTAAAGGAAAGATGATAACCCTATGTGGAAGAGTTACTAATATACCTATGATTTCTCATGGAACTACGACTGAAGAAGAATTTGAAGTTATTAGGTTTATTGACAACAACACCCCTTTCCCCCTTTTATTAGGAAAGACTTGGATTGAGGAAGATCAGATCAGAAGGAAAACAGAAGAGGAAGCTACAAAAAAGGAAAATCAAGATCTAAGGGATCTCATAGCTAAAAGAATAGGTTGACTGATAGAAGAACGAGAAGTTAAGTCAAAGCAGCAGAAGGAAAGAGAATTAGCTATCAAAGTTGAAAGGGCACAAGAAGGTTTGAAGGACCTATCCATGCAAGACGAAAGTATGTCCACCCAGGACCTAGTAAGCAAAGAGGTATTGCCTTTGGACTCCTTGAGAGCACGTCATCAACGTGAATTCACTATGATAAGAAAGAATAAGAATGGAAAGAGGAATCCAGAGACTCAGATCACAGGAAAGAAGGCAAGGAATCTCAGTAAGAAGAAAGTCAACTTAGAAAAATTACAGCAAGTTCCAAAGAAGACTTCGCAGGAGAGAGATATACAGAACTTAAACCTCGTCGGAATAGCAGAACCATGCAGAATGATAATTCACCATGACGAAGCTATATGACCGTTGGAGGTGCCTCGACCATTAGAATAACGCTCCAGAATGGCTAGAAATGTAGTTATTGACGAAAATACCGTCGTTGGACCATTAATACCATGCCATAACGGATGAATGTGCATTGATGGACACATTCTTGTCCATTGGAGGAATCTGTTACGATGTTGATGATTTAACCCATTGGACATTGCGTTGAGACCACTTTTTGAAAACCGTGATTATCTAAGATAGAAGAGCATCGATTGTATACCACTTTGTGCTTTCTATACCTCACCATTTGTGTGATTACCTTGCTTGTCCACTTGCCTACCTGATTTATTTTATTACAAGCATGAATGTCAGGCGAACAAAGCGCATTAGAAAAGTCAGTGGAGGAGATTCTCGTAGATATCATGGCTGAGAGAATCATGTCCGTAGGATTATGGGCGTCATCGACTGGGGGATTGAAAGAATCCCCTTTGACTACACTTCATTATAATCGAACCGTGATAGAGAAGCAAAGCAAGCACTGCGATGATATGGCTAACGCGAAGCAGATCCCGTCGGTATTGTCAGACTACATACCACCTTTGGATGGCATGGTGAACCGTGACAACATCCCACTAGATTTTGAGTACACGATGATCACTGCGAACATCCCGAAGGGGATACGTGTAGTTGGACCCCAGTTAGGACATATCTCTGCGCTGAAGAACAATGACTTCAACCTCAAAGACAGGAAGAACTATGCGATATTTGCACCGCATAGGTATTTGATGAACAAGATTGGGAAGAAGTCGCACATAGTCTCCCAGACGTGGATAAAGGAGCTTACGCAATCAATCTTAAATGTAATGAATACCCCCCACTTCGGCTGACATCAAGAGGTTAATGCTTGTGTTAAACTCCTCATGTTGTCCTACCATGGAGGGTATTTGTGTCTTGACAAGCATGTCACTATGGATCCATCATTGATCCATCTCATCATAGGAATGAGCATGTAGGGACCGGACCCTCAGCATTTCTACCCAAGGAAGACTTCAAATCACTCCCTGACACAGCGCATAAAGGAGGATTATGGCGATGTAGAAAAGGGAAAGCAAGGCTACAAGGTAGCCTCCATCCAGGATGGTACAGTGTGCATAGCTTGTCAGCTTATAGCTGGAAAGCTCGTCCGAAAGAATTGTCCGACACAGGTCACTGTATTTGTAGAGACCTCTCAGGGAATTGCGCAGAAGGAATGTAAATGAACTAGGCGAGTTACCTCGTCAATGAGTTGGAGAAGGACTGTTGCGAAGTGCAAGATCAGGGATATGAGTTTCATTTTTGTTGGCTACTGGTATTGATTGCATTTGTCGCTTGCAAATGCCGAAAGGAGCAGCCTTCTTGGAAGTTGAGCCATCAGATTCGTTGGATGCAAGGTTCTCCACCTTGTGGTATACAAATTATATGGAGAAGCAGTGGCAATCGAATGAGATGTTGCACACTTACTACCTACAGCTGAAGCATGCTATTGAAGCATTCCCGTGAATGACACCCAACACTTTGCATCAGTATAGGCCGCTAGTGAAGTTCTGCGTGGATCAACACTTTATCTACATCACTAGGTGTAGGGATGAAAGTAAGGAGTTACAGTCCTATTACAAGATGACCGACGAAGATATGGAGGAGATCACCAAAGAATGGTCGACAGAGTTCCTTGTACCGGTGGAAGATGCACAACTCTCTGACCCTGACATCATAGGACGTCCAATGGTCACCCGGGTCGAGCATGATGGATAGGCTAGCATGAAGAAAAATAAGAAAAAGGAAGAAGTGTAGAACATAGAAACTGATGAGGACAGTGCATCAGAGGAAACTAGGCCTGACTCACCTGCAGGAGGAGGAGGAGATGAAGTGAACCAAGAATAAGAAAGGGAAGAAGGAGACAAGCAAGAAACATGTGAAGTTACACCGCTGAAGGATCCCCTTATAGAGGCTGAAACATCAAAGAAAATGAAGTTTTCTCCACAGAAACCCTCAACAAGAAAGAAGACCCAAGCCAATAAACCCCAATCAAAGAATGTGCTCACAGAGGATGATGTCAATCTCATCATCGCATTCATGGAAGATTCTTCATAGGATATCTTACAGAGACATGGAGAAAAGCAGGAGACGATGTATGACAAAATTGAGAAGGAGTTCAAAGACATACAACAAGCCATCTACTCGAGCCGTGCCATGCCTACTACGCCTCCTTCATCCAAGATTGCAGAATTGGGGGATGAGCCTACCCAATTACGAAGATTAGCAAATGCAACAGAGGCTTGACGAAAGGAGAAGGCTACAGAATCCTTGAAGCAAGAAAAGGAGGAGGTCTTAGAGAAACTTCAAGTTGTGCAGAAGGAGAAAGATGAAATTCGGGTGATGTTCGAGGAGGACAAAGCGAGGATGCAAAAAGAAAAAGATCTATTGCTCACAGAGCAGACTGTGGTTAAAGAAGCAGTGACTAAAGAAATTAGCTCTGTGTTGGGCTTGGAACAAGAGGAAGAAAAGTCAACTGAGATACAAGTGGGGAAGCTCGTTGAAGCCATTCAACAACTTCAAGCAAGAGTAATGGAGCTAGAAATTCAAGCAGTGTCGAGCACTCCGCAAGAAGTACGCGATCAGAGGGAAGAAATCGCCAAAGTTGCAATAGAAAGAATCAAGGCACTTGCCTTAGAGTGTAAGAAACTGAGTGATCGGAGTGCACAGAACCATGAGTGCCTTGTAGAATATCCATTACTGAAGAAACTTGAAGCACAACTCTAGGAGGCAAAGCAGTAGGAATACACCGTACAAGCGCAGATGAAGCTGCTTACTGCAGTTGAGAAAATGAAGCGATCACAGAAGAAGTGCGCAGTCTAGAAGCAGGTCACTGCCATCCAGAGCAAAGTCGTGGAGGTGACACAGAGACTCCAGCCAATGAAGGACGAAGCCTGCACACTTTTTGAAGAGATTGAAGGCCAAGGTTCGCATCTAGATCAAGTAGTTGGGACAGTGGAACGATGTCTGGAAGGGCCTATTACAGAGAAAGTAATTTAGAATTTCATCGAGTAGGAGGCTCTATCAAAGCAGCAAGTCGAGGCAGGTTGAGCTAAGCCCGAGGCCTTTGAAGTAGCACTGCCCAGATCTGAGTGACTCAGGACGAGTCACAAGTGAGTGTTGGTGGCCTGTTGGCCCTTGACCAACTTTTGAGGAAACATTGGTCATGTTTGACCACTTTCGGGACTTCGACAGGCTGGTCAAAGATGGAGGACCTAGGAGAAGCGAAGATCACGGGATCTCATTTGTTTTGTAGACCTAGTAAGGGGTTCATTAGGGTTTTTGTATTAGGGTTTTGGGATGTCAGCCCATGGGTTTACCCATGATTAGGCCTTGTTGTAATTGTATAAATAAGTAGTAGCTAAGCAATGTAGAGGGCCATTGACTTAGTTCATGACTACCCATGGCTATGTGCATAATAGGTTGATTTTGGCTTAGTGCAAGAAGTTGTAAGTGCTTTGTGGTATCGAGGAGTTGGCTCTGTGCCTTGACCTGATTTTGGGGAAGGTGGATCTAGTGCGTTGTGCGTAGATCACCTATCTAATGCGAGGCTTGGCTCTGTGGCTTTGTGCACAGGAGCATATAACTGTAAGAAGATTGGAGACTAATAAAGAAGAAAAAGAGTTGGTGGACGTAGCCCCACATTGGGGTGAACCACATATATCCTGTGTCTTGATACGCTTTGTGTGATGCTGTTTATATGATTATTTTCTTAGTGTTGTTGATGTTATGTATAATGAATGCATCTAATGTTGTAGCTTAGTTATTAATGATGTGAATGAATGCTAGATCTAAGCTAATGCTATGTGGTATGTGGTGGAAAGTACTTGATCTGTATTGTTATTGTGTTGATCTATAATAAGGGTCTAACCTGCGATGTGAATAAGTTTCAAGAACTAATGCATGTTATTGGTGAAGTGCTCTGTTAAGTGTTATAATCACAGATCTGTGTCCCATCTTGGTTGTAGACACATGAGTCCTGCAACCCCCCTGCCTCTACCTCAGGTGAGACTTCATCTGCTTCGCAGGTGTTGCCGAAAGGGCCAGTAGTTAAGGTTTTGTTGGTGTGATGTTGAAGAGTTGAACCCCGGGTCTGCCCCTGTACTAGCAGTTGTGCTTAAATATACTACTACTAGCAATCGTGGCGTGTAATCTATGAATATATTTTCTCTAACTCTCGTTACCTAATAGCGATAACATAATAAAACCCGTGCTTCCTTAATCCTATACTCAAGTGTTATGTATATTGAGGTTGGGATCCTTGTTTTCTTTGAACATCGTCCCACCTAAACTATGTTTGTAGGTGGATGGTAAAATTATGCTTGACTATAGAAGAACTAAAAGCAACTGAGGTTTCAAAGTTGATTAGTCCCTTATCTGAAGCTAAATATATTTGTTATCCCTTCAAGTTTTTTAAAGAAATGAATTTTTTCCCTGCTTAACCACGAACTTATCCTTTAAATCTCATGTTACATTCTTTGTTCATATTTGTCTTGCGACACTATTAAGAGGTTGACATCTGCGTCCGTTCAAACTCGCTCCTGGCATTGTTAAACCCAGAAATTTCTTGTCCATGGCTTTAAACAAATTTTCGCCCAGTGTCATAGCTTCATACTGGCAAGGTTACCATGCGCCTCAGCTATATTGCTGCTACGTTTTTGACTGTTGCGTCTTGCCTTTACTCACAGTGATCTTCTGTAAATTTTTAACCACGCATTGGCCCAGCAACCTTGCATTCGTACTCAGGTGAATTTTGTGGTATTACTCAGCGAATTCTCACCCCTCCCAATTTCTCTGTGTTCACATCCCTACTCAGCGAGTTTACACCCCTGCCAATTAAATTGTGCATGCCCAGGCTTCATTGTTCGCTGCGTTTGGGAGGGGCATGACCTTCGGTCTTTAAATTTAGCAGGCCCAGTATCTTCACCCAGCGTAAATCCATCTTCTGCCCATTTTTGTCACCTTTTACCCTCAGCGTATTTACCTTGGCATGTAGAGAGATACTCTCTTACCTCAGCGAAATTGTAGCCACCATTTTTGCATTGTTTAAGCGTGTACCTCAGCGAATTACTAGTTGGGTAAAACTGCCAAAGAAATTTAGTGTTTAACCTTTCGATTATTCCCCTTTCCTTTACCATCTGCTTGGGAACTAATGTTTTTCTCTCTTTTGCATCCAAGAAGCATCACCACTCGCCTCTCTGGTGAAGTCGCTACCCCGCCTTGCTGGACTGGTGGTTGCACGCCTATTTATTCTCTCCACTGTGGGGTTTACATGCCCAGAACCAACGCGCGTGAAGGCATTTAGGGAAGTTCTATTGTTCCTAATTTTCATTTTATAAGCGTCTTTCTATGTGAACTGTGCACCACAACTCTTAATATACGGATAATAGGATGACCTTTTCACAGAGAACACCCTAGTCCTTCTCCTTGATGGGTTTTTGATTTGTTGTGTCTATTATGGAAGGTCTCTTTCGTAAAGCGATTGTGCATAGAATGGTTGGGTTGACGTATCCTCACTAATTGTATCTGTCAATCCCTTCGAATTGATTGTTTTAGTATAAACATTCTTCGCGAGGTTATAGTGGAGGTGATCTCGACTACTTTTAATTTTTAAATAATTAATGATATCATTGTTGAGCAGGAATGTTATCCATTTTAGTGAAGGCGTTTTTACTATTATTAGTTTCTGTCGTAGGCATAGAGGGACTATAAAGATCGATAATTCATTGAGTACAAATTAGTTTGTCCTTTGACTATAAATATTTGCATAATACCTATTGTTGGAATTAGGGAATTAAAAGCATATATTTTTATATAATAAAAAGTAGCATATATGTACTGATCTAATTGGATAAGAGACTAGAGGTCTTATTGAGGGCTTCGTTATTTCCAATGTTTTATATGGAAACATATCCAAATTTTTTCTCATATACAGTCTTTTTGAATAATATATTTTTCTTATGTATTGCTTGAAGGTGGATTAATGCTAGCATTAGTTTGAATGTTTGTGTTAGAATTTTTTGCCAGCTTAATATATCCGTAAATTTTTATTTGTATTAATCATATTGAAATGTTTTGATATCGAAGCTTTATAGTGATTGAGAATTCCACTATTTATAACGTCCTTGCCGCATGTATTTGTATTGAAATGTATTGACACTTGTTTCGAGATGCCTCATTAGGCCTGACAGCTTAAATGTTTACATGATGTGAGAACCTCCAAGAGGCCTAACAGCTTAAATTTTTGCATACCGCGAGGTTCTTAGACATCCTGACAGGCTTAAATGTTTATCTAAATACGCTTCTCGGATTACATTTTTCCTCGAAAATTTCCATACAATGTTACAATGAATTTGTACATTGTTGTTGTCCATCGCCAGTTGAATATCCATTGTATGTTTCATCCTTCTTCTACTTTTGCAATGCAATTTTGTCATCATTGAAGCTACATACATTGTTTACTGGTTCGGTGAGTGCTTCTTCTTTGTTGTTTCATTGGTTGTTGATTGTTGTTGTTTAGTTCTCAATTCGACCTGCGCTTTTGCATTTTGTTGTTTTGGAGTAAGTTTCCATGCCATAGTTTCATTTATATTCCTTGTTTGTTGTTCAATGTTTGTAGTTTGGAAGTAAGAATGTTTGTTTATTCGTAGTGGCATGGTCGTCGTATGTTTCTGGTTCCTTCTATGCTTCGGCTGCAGTTTCGTAATCGTTGGAGATAAATATGTTGTTTACTGGCTTGGTGGTTCTTGTTGGTTCGTTGGTTCGTGGGTTTCTAGTTCTATTTGTTTGGCTCTAGTTTACACTTTGGGGCCCTAGGGGGTTGCAGTTCGGCGTGTTCATGCTTTCTCGCTAGTTTGGTGCTTGTTGTTGTTTTCTTTTGTTTGATTCGGCATTGCAGGGTTTGGGTCCAGCGTTGGTGGTTGG
>JASDQU010099964.1:403714-426360 GCA_032191745.1 Picea mariana | reverse complement strand
GGGGGATTATTATTGTTTTTGGGAGCGCGTTGCAGTGTTCAGTCACTGCACCCAGGAGTCGACATGCACTTATGTTATTTTCCCTATCTATCGAGGTTGGTATATGTTCTGCTATGAGATTTTGTTGGTGCTTCAGTGGTGGCATGAAAGAAAATAGTTGCATGCAAAATTGTTGGAGGATTACACATGAAATTGCAATATGCGTTGTTTTTTTGTCAGAATAAATCATATGCAGGGTACATTTATAAACCATGTATGGTCAGATGTGCCCATACGACATTACATGTTCTTTCTCCTCTACACAGATTGGTGTGTGCACAATACAATTTGTGTTGTACTTGAGATATTATATGTACAACAAAGATTTTGTAAGATTATATTTCGATGTCTGGAAGAATGTCTGGGTAGTTTTCCACAGAAAACCAAAAACTTGTATCATGGGCACAACAGTCTGTGTAGAGAATAAATAACATGTATTTCCATCGATGGAAGCATGTCTGGATAATTTTCCATGGAAAACCAAAAATTGTTTAGCTACGGCCATGTAATTTCGTAATATTTTGTGGCTTGTAATCTATTTTGGGCAGGGCAAAAAAAATTACACGTTTACAGCTATGGATAGAGAAGCACAAAGGTTCATGTTTCTGCCTATCTTCTATACTATTCGTTGAGTCTCTTTTGGTGTATGTACATATTTCTTGTTCTCCAGTGCATACCAGCTTCCACTCATGTTCGTTGTATTTTGTGCGTTCCCACATTCAAACAAACATAATAGCTGGAGAAAACGACAGAGTCTTGACTGCATCGGTTGAAGAGGATATAGAAAGGTGGATTCTTGTATTGTTATATCATATTGCGTTGTTTTTTCATTTCATTTATTTTCTGTATATGTGTTCACTTAGTTTATTATATGTACATGTTATGTGCCTTCCTACATGGTAACTTATGTTCATTACATGCCTTCCTGCATACTAACCTGCTTCATATTCGTTGTGTTTTCACTGCATTGCTACATTTAAACAAACAGAGTGGTTGGAGATGACGATGGGCTCTTTCGCGGGTAAATAATCTTGTTTCTCTTTCTTTTACATGTTTGTCTTCATTATAAGTTATCTTCAATACATGCCTTCCTGCATACTAACCTACTTCATGTATGTAGTGTTTTCTCTACATTGTTGAATTTAAACAAACAGAATGGTTGGAGAGGGTAATGGAATCTTTGGCAGGTAAATAGACTTGTTTCTCTTTCTTTTAGATGTTTGTCTTCATACTAACTTGCCTTCATGTCCATTGCATAATCGGCATTGTTGCCTTGGAAAAAACAGGTTGCTTGGATAGGAAGATGAATTGTTGTGTGCAACAGAAGAGGGTTCTATGGTACAATATTGTAAAAGGTATACCAACCATGCGGGTAAATTAAATATACAAACCAGGTGGGGGAATATAATATTAGACTTGAAAACGGTGGCTTCGCAACAATGGGCCTTTATGCCCTCCCTATTTCTATTTTTTCCATTTTATATTATCCCTTTTGTTTTCTAATTCATCTGCTTAGTGTTCTTTATGAAAATGCCTTGTTGCATCGGTTATCAAGCTAACTATTTCACACCTATGGTCGCGCTTCTACATTATTCCATAGTTACCCACTTTGTCGATTGCAGGTGTCAAAATGGCAGGTTCAATATTGCTTCCCTGTCTTCCAGGGGTCTGCGATTTACAGATTGGTCGTAGTGCCTCACCCTCACCCATATTTAGTGTTAAACATTTTTCTAGTTAAAAAAATCAGATGCATACAATTTTACGGTTATTTAGTCCTTCTGAAGGACATTATACAACGCATATGTGTGTTTAGTCCTGATGTTCATTTGCACTTGCTTGCATCAGAAAAAGTTGGACTAGTTACATGGCCATGAGCAGTCAGTCATCCCAGACATCAATAGACCGACAAGGCCAAAGGTAAAGATGCATATGCTCTACTGTTACTATGTTTACCAAACGAATATCCTCGGTTATATATCCATCTATGGCATGGTGAATATGTTGATATCATCTGAAATACATGGTTTGCAGTTCACAAGAAGTGTCAACAAGTACAAGTGAGACATTGAATGTGTTGTATGTTCCACAGACTAAGAGGCGTGGTTGCAACACCCTGCCTCCATATTTCATCGAAGTTGTGTACTTGTAGATTTATGCCAGTGAAAGAAGAATACAATATNTATATATATATATATATATATATATATATATATATATATATGCACAGTGCCATTTACTTTAGTTTTCCTATTCAAAAAATGTCACCAGGTCTAGAGTTGTAACATCTAAAGAACTATCAATAGAGGGCTTGAATAGTTGTTGAACTGGACAAGTGTTCGTTGGAGACATAATGGTCATCTATAGCACCTACTTGGAAAAGGAAAACAAAACTAGATCCATTATGTGTGCTGACATGACAGACAAGGAAACCATGATGACAGTGACACTGACTATTCCTCCACAACTTGTCCAAAAACATGCAGAAAAAATATTGTCGGGTAATGGGATATACATTACAAATTTTAATATATTTCCCAAAACAGTATATGACCATGGTGATTGTGATCAAATTATTTCGCTCAACGAAACAAGTATTGTGGAAAAAAATTCCGTTGTTTTCTCATAATATCATTTCGTCCTGGACTCGACTATCAGCCATCTTGCACAGAGCACTAACATTTACCCGATCGGAACGATTGGTGTAGCTGTCACACTGGCGAGAAAACTTGGCTCACAACACATTTTCCATATAAAAGATGGAGAATCGGATAGCAACAAGGCAATGGTATTGGTTTTCATATTCAGTTTTGTCCTTTATTTTCGCATGTGCATGTATCTCGGGTAAGTTACTCAAATATTGCAGTGTTCCATGTTGCAGCCACAATTGTTCAATACATATTCAAATTTGTTTTCGTCAATGGAGAAGCTATTGCATAAAGGGAAGATTCCACTTATGTTCTTCAAAAATATAACAAAGAAAATGGATGTTAGAGAAATGATCTTTCGGACAACCCAGGCAACCTTTGTAATAGAGTTGTGAGCAGATATAGTAGAGGATATGAAGAAAATAGCTAGCTCTACAAATGTTGTGTGTATATATCCACAAACTCATCCTCACTTTACTTGTAGAAATAGCCTTGAACAAATTTGTGTGGACTGTTTTATTTTATTTTATTTTTTTTTAAGGGGAGGAGGGGGTGCAGTTATGTATTATATTGTTCAATGTATTAATTCCTATGCTCACGTTGCCAGGTTGAAGGTGTTTTAGTTGTAGCCAATGTGTATTCGACCCCCTTTGAACTCGTATGTGCAAAATGAAACTATCCTGCTTCTGCCTCCGCTTTGATAAGTGATGATACAATTGATTATCTGCAATGCGATGAAAAATGTCCATATATATATGAACATTGTATCAATGTTATCGTCTGAACCGTGGACAACACAACCGTGCATTGTACAATTAGGAAACCACTACTAGAAAATGTGCTTCCTAAGTTGGCAGAGTTGTCGTATGAAACATGTCTACAGAAAAAGGAAAGCAGTGTCTACATGTTATGGGACCTTTAGATACACAGCAAATCACCTTAAATGAGGACAATGCAATTTTTCATATCAGCTGAAGAAGGGAAAAATATATATATATGAAACTTTGTCAGAAAATGAAAATACCTAATGTGTCTCTGTAATATTTCTTCAACATCCAGATGAATGTTCGTCGAACATTGTTCGGTCCAAACAATGGGAAGCATGGCAGCGAACCCCATATATCCCATGGCCCCGGTTACTTTATACTAGGAAAATATACCAGATGCAAGAGAAAAATGAATGCGGTGACGTATTTTCTTTGTATATGAAATTGTTTGGTGCAAACGTGGATGCGTCCTGCTCTATGGAATCTTCTGAGAACTTGCTTGCAACATGTTTGAATTTTAGTTGGTTCTTGGTTGTATGCTTCGTTTGTCAATTTTTATATCGCGGAACTCCAACTGTTGTTTAGAGGACATGGAACAATAGAATTGAATTTTTTAGACAGCTAGCCCACAAATCCGCCTGATCATTTCTATGGCGTTGTGACGCAAATGTAGTATGTGGCTTGTTTTGGCAGTTTTCCTTGATCGATGAACTTGGTAAAATTAATCTCCTGGAATAATTTGAAATCAACGAATATATAATGTGAGAAGTACAATTGTGCTATCATATCAACAAGAGGCCCTTAAAATTCAAATTGGTCGTTGCTTTAGCATTTTTGCTTGATCCATGAACTAGGTAAAATTAATCTCCTGGAATAATTTGAAATCAATGAATATATATTGTGCCAAGTGAAATTGTGTTATGATATCAACAAGAGGCCCTTAAAATTCAAATTGGTCCTTGTTATGCTTGCGGTGACAGAATTTTAAAAAACTTTCTTTTGTTTCCTTCCTTTTTTTTAAAATAAGTGATTTAACATCCTTCGATAATTTTATGTACTAATTCAATTGTACAATATCAATACTTAATATTAATAATTTGGTATTTGAAAATAATGTTTTTAGATAATGTTAGATAGGATGACCATCCGTAAACAATCTCAATGTTGAGCCTTCCAGTCCTTGAGTCCTATGAATTTTGAAAATAATGTTTTTAGATAATGTTAGATAGGATGACCATCCGTAAACAATCTCAATGTTGAGCCTGCCAGTCCTTGAGTCCTATGAATTTGTATATCGCGGAACTCTGAGTGTTGTTTGGAGGACACGGGACAACAGAAGTGCAATGTTAAGGCAGAGAGCCCGCAAGTCTGCCTATCAATTTGTATATCGCGAAAGTATGGGTGCTATTTGTAGGACACAGAACAATAGAGGCTCAATTTTGAGCCCACCTGGCCGAGAAACCGTGATCCAAAAAGTGCCTAAGTATGGAATGAAGGATCTGTCCATGCTTTATAAAATCTCATGTCCATATAAAGTACATGTTTACTATGTATTTTTCATTTTTCGAAAAATTTCTAGGTGCGAAAGTTGGCACTGGAGTCCATCTATAAATTTGTATATCGCGGAACTCTAAGTATTGTTTGGAGGACACGGAACAATAGAAGTGCAATGTTGATCCAGGCAGCCCGTAGGTCCTCTTGTCAATTTGTATATCGCGGAATTGTGGGTGCTATTTGTGGGGCGTGGAACAATAGAGGCCCAATTTTCAGCCCCCCCAGCCCGAGAACCCGCGATCCAAAAAATGGCCACAACACAAATATAGCGAAGTGCAATTGTGCTATCATATCAGCAAGAGGCCCTTAAAATTCAAATTGGCCGTTGCTTTAGCATTTTTTCTTGATCCATGAACTTGGTAAAATTAATCTCCTTGAATAATTTGAAATCAATGAATATATACTGAGCCAAGTGCAATTGTGCTATGATATCAACAAGAGGCCCTTAAAATTCAAATTGGTCCATGTTATGCTTGCGGTGATAGAATTTTAAAAAACTTTCTTTTGTTTTCTTCCTTTTTTTAAAAATAAGCGATTTAACATCCTTTGATAATTTTATGTAATTCAATTGTACAATATCAATACTTAATATTAAAAATTTAGTATTTGAAAATAATGTTTTTAGATAATGTTAGATAGGATGAACATCCATAAACAATCGCAATGTTGAGCCCACCAGTCCTTGAGTCCTATGAATTTGTATATCGCGGACATCCGAGTGTTGTTTGGAGGAAACGGGACAATATAAGTGCAATGTTGAGCCAAAGATCCCACAAGTTCACCTGTCAATTTGTATATCGCGGAATTCTGGGTGCTATTTGTAGGACACAGAACAATAGAGGCTCAATTTTGAGCCTGCCAGGCTGAGAAACCATGATCCAAAAAGTTCCTAAGTATGGAATGAAGGATCCATCCATGCTCTATAAAATCTCATGTCCATATAAAGTACATGTTTACTATGTATTGCTTGTTTGTCTGAAAATTTCTAGGTGCGAAAGTTGGCCCTGGAGTCCATCTGTAAATTTGTATATCGCGAAACTCTGAGTGTTGTTTGGAGGACACAGAACAATAGAAGTGCAATGTTGAACCAGGCATCCTGCAGGTCCACTTGTCAAATTGTATATCTTGGAATTGTGGGTGCTATTTGTGGGGCGTGAAACAATAGAGGCCCAATTTCCATCCCCCCATCCCGAGAATCCGCGATCCAAAAAGTGGCCAAGTATGAAATGCGGAATCCATACATGATCTATACAAATTTCATCTCCATAATTTATAAGAGTACATACTTAAAATTCAAATAGCTCGCAAGTATGCTTGTCAATTTGTATATCGCGGAAATGTCGGTGTTATTTGTAGGACACAGAACAACAGAGACCCAATTTTGAACCCGTCAGGTCGAGAACTCGCAATCCAAATATTGCCTAAGTATGGAATGAGGGATCCGTACATGCTCTATAAAATCTCATGTCCATAGTTTTTAGAAGTACATATTTAGTAAGTATTGCTCGTTTCCTCCGAATGTTGTTTAGAAGAAACGAAACAATAAAACCACAATGTTGAATGACCCAGTCCACAAGTTCGCCTATCAATTTGTATATCACGGGACTCTGGGTGCTATTTGTAGGATACATACCAATAGAGGCCCAATTTTGAGTCCGTCAGACCGAGAACCCGCGATCGAAAAAGTGACCAAGTATGGAATGTGGGATTCGTGCAAGATCTATAAAAAACTGATGTCCATACCTTATAAGAGTACATACTTAGTATGTATTACTCGTTTTTCGGAAAACTTCTAGCTGTAGAAGTTAGAGGATTCACAACTTCAGATTTCAATTACTTTTTTATCACCAAGCCAACCGAACGCTTCTCCGTTTGATATTGTAAAAAACAAATATAAACTTGCCCAAGTCCAATTGTGCTAATACATCAATAGTAGGCCATTAAAATTCAAATAGTCTGCTTGTCAATTTGTATATCGTAGAACTCTAGGTGTTCTTTGTAGGGCACGGAACAACAGAGGCCCAATTTTGAGCCCGCCAGCCCGAGAACCCACGATCCAAAAAGTGGCTAAGTAGGTTCAGATTTCCACCCATTTTTATATCACCAACCCGACCGACCTCTTGCCCATTTCATATTATACAAAAATTTTGGAATGCAAGTTTTCGAATACGTGGGTTTTTCTTTGAAATAAGATATTTCACATCCTTTTATAATTTTATGTAATCAAATTGTACAATATGAATATTTAATATTAATACTTTAGTATTGAAAATAATATTTTTAGGTAGTGTTAGATAGTTGATAAGGATCAGCATCCGTAAACAATCACAAGGTTGAGCCCACTAGCCCTGGAGTCCATCTCTGAATTTGTGTTTGAACAACAAGGAACAATAGAAATGCAATGTTGAGTGAGCCAAGCGGTAAGTCTGCCTATCAATTTGTATATAGCGGAACTCTCCAGTGCTATTTGTAGGTCACGGAACAATAGAAGCCCATTTTTGAGCCCACCATCCCGAGAACTCATGATCCAAAGATTAGCTTAAGTATGGAATGTGGGAATAGTACATGCTCTATAAAATCTCGTGTTCATACTTTCTAAAAGTAGATTTTATGTATTCCTCATTTTTTTCAGAAAATTTATTGGTAAGTAAGTTAGCGGATTCACGTATTCAGATTTCACTTACTTTTATATCACCAGCCCCAACGACCGAAAGCTTCCTCGTTTCATATTGTACAAATGTCCTTGTCTAATTAAATTGTACAATATCAATATTTAATATTAATAATTTAGTGTTCAAAATAATGTTTTTAGATAATGTTAAATACTTTATAGGGATTAGAATCTGTAAACAATGGCACTCTCGAGGCCGCCAGCCTTGGAGTTCATCTGTCAATTTGTATATCGCGAAAATCTGACTATTGTTTGTATGACACGAAACAAAAGCAGTGCAATGTTAACCGAGCTATCCCGCTGGCCAATTTGTATATCGCGGAATTCTGGATGCTATTTGTAGACCACAAAACAATGGATGCCCAATTTAAAGACCGCCAGTCTGAGAACCCGCGATCCAAAAAGTGGCCAAGTATGGAATGCAGGATCTGTACATTCTCTATAACATCTCATGTTCATATTTTATAGTACATATTCAATAGTGGGTTCCTGCATAGGCGGGTTTAACTTTGCGTTTCCATTGTTCCGTCGTGTTCAACTAGCACCTGGACTTCCACAATTTACAAATTAGAAAGAAAACCCCCCTTCATCTCATATGCTTTCACTTTCTATTTACTTGGTCCTTTTTCCCAATGTCTCATGCTTATATATACAGAACCCGAAGTTCAGCGATATACAAATTGCCCTCTCGCCATTGCGCTTCCGCTTTTCCCCTATGCACAAACAGTAGCTGAAATTTCATGACATACAAATTGACGGTTGATATCTGTCACTGAGATGCAATATGACCATCATCCCTTCACGTCTCCTGGGTATATCTTCTGCCCTTTTTATTTTGTAACCCACCCAACTGCTTTCCATACTTAGGTATTTCTTGGAATCAGTTTCGTCGGTTGGCGGGTGCACAAAATGTACAATGCTTCGTCGCAATTCGCCATCACCATTGCCTTCGTACTTGTTTCCAGATATGAAGTAATTAAGCTTTAATGCTAGTAGTGCATCCTGCAGGGACCATTAAGATTTTCATTAATGTCCGGAAATTCGGAGAATATTTTTCATTACTATGAATTAAACTAAGATTTGCGCAGTAGTATGTTATCCTTTCCAAGTATTCATTTCAAACATGATGCAATCTGTTTTTGTGCATTGGCAAGTTGGTGCCTTTAAGAAATTTCTAATTCTTAATCTATCTTCATCGTCACCGTGAGCTTCGCACTTTTTTCTAATTATGCAATTAGTGAGCTGTAATGGTGACAGATCATTCCGCACAAACCTTGTAGATTGTCATTGATCAGCAAAAGGCTCGAGGAGATATTCCATTGATACGTATTAAAACATAATTTGTGGAGGCTTATATTATCCCTCTCCAATTTTCATTTCAAACATCGTCTCAAGCAAACAAAAAATTTTGTTAGCTTGTGGAAGCAGTTCTGTCTAGATACAGTAAACACATTCGGGCATAATGGCCAGAGGTTCCACTATTCCAAGGCATATTCTTACTGTTCCTCTCCCTCCTCCCAGGAGAAAAAAAGGAGATGGTCCCTTGGTACACAAAGAGATATATTTCAAGCCAAAGAATTCCAAGGCAACCCTGCCTACTCAGAGAACCTGCCCAGTTGCATTCATGGTTGTCGTAGAGGTTGATGTCATGGATTTCAAGCTAGAAGAAGATGATTTGATAGCTGATGATACGACGATGGATGATGGTAATGCAGAGACTCTTCCCACTCCTATGCCCAAATTGAAATCAACCATAACGGGTGAAACTTCCTGGCTCAGTGATGGTAGTCCTTACTACACCAAAAGGAGTTTCAGAAAAGAAACCAATGCTGAACGCAATAGCCGCTTTGCAGCGCGAAAGTAGGAATTCTAGAGTTCCAAATTAGTCTATTTTGGGCGAAAGAGTTTCACTGTAAAGAAATGATATGTTGATGCTCCCAGAGATATATTTCAAGCCAAAAAATTATTCTCTTGCGAGACTATTGTCCTCTTCTCTGGATATACAATTAACATATTTGGGAATGAGGTCCAGAACTCTCATTGGTGGAAGGAATTTTTCTACTAGTCATCTCCTTCCACCCAGAATGGACTAATTTGGGCCTCTGAAATTACACGTGCAACCTGTGTCCCTGAATTTTTTTCGACTATGAAAAGGTGGTTTCAGTTAAGGGATATTCCATTTGCCCTGCAATGTTTTTCATCTTCTTCCTCATGGGAAGCTACTGAAAACTATCAATTTCACCATAGGATGATTCATCGAGGAGAAAATTGCAAGGATGTTGCATAATGTGGATCCTGTGCCTGTGTTTGTGGAAGATATGTTCAATGTGTTGTCCTAAAGAACTGGGTCCAATTTCTAAGGATAGATGTACAATACTCAGGTTTTTCTTATTTTTTTAAATGGATTTTCTATTAAAAAAAAAATCCTTGGAGTCTTCGTTGCTGCTTCTTTTCTGGATTTAATGCATGTTCTCATTGGCAGGTTCGGTGCTGTTGTAGTTCTTGGATATTGTGTTTACTTAGGTTATTTTTTCTAATATGGAACATGTAACAATTATATGGCAGTGTGCTCTACCAATCCACCAGCCCTTTATGCAAACAAAAAATGGATTACACACAGTTTCAAACCAATGTTCAATTATATTCGCAATGCAGATAGAACATAGCAATAGCAATGTACAATCTTGCAGCAAAATCGTCATTCTTGTTTCTAGGCATGCATTTATTAAGTTTTAATGCTAACAACCCATAATGAAAGAAGTTTAATACTTAAGTTAATATGTTACAGTCATAGAAGAATGTATCAAGAACACAGTTACACCCACACATTCCAATAAAATCTAATCCTCAACAAAGCATTTGTTGGCAATTAGTAGAAAATGAAGTTTAATAGTTAAGTTAATATGTTAAAGTCATGGAAGAATGTATCAAAAACATATTTACACGCACAGGTTGCAATAAAATCTAATCTTTCACAATACATTTGCTGACAATTAGTAGAAAATGATGGTTTTGCAAAAATGGGGCTTCTTTGAAACCATTTCATGCTTGCGAAAACTGCCCTCCGCCTTTCTATTTTCCCACTCTTCTATTCTCTGTAGTTTCTCTTCCTCGTTACTTAATCGTTTTTTTCTGAAAATGCCTTGCTGTGCGGCTTGGTGGATTCACGCATTTCCAATGAGCACTTCCCCTTTCTTTAAATTGTCCCTCTATTGTTCTATGTCCTACAAGTAGCACCCAAAGTTCCTCCATATACAAATTGACAGGCGAACTTGCGCATTGACTGGCTCAACATTGCACTTGTACTTTTTCATGACCTCCAAACAACATTCGGACCTCCACGATATACAAATTGACACACTAGCTCCAGGGCTAGTGCGCTCAGGGTTTCCTTTGTTTACGAATGGAAAAGTGCTAAAACGAGCCATACCACATTTGCGCCACAAATGCTATATTAAAATGAAAAGAATTTCCTCTATAGTTTCATGTCCTACAAACAACACCCACAGTTCTTCACTATACAAATTGACAGTCGGACTTGTGGGTTGGTTGGCTAATAAAATGCCTCGGAGTTCCATGATAGACAAATTCACAGACGAAGACACTTCTCCAATCGTGAATTCCCAGTAGGCGGGGCTCTAGATTGGACTTTTGTTGTTCCATGCCCTGCGAACAGTACCGTCACTTCCGCGATATACAAATTTACAGCTGGATTTAGATCATACCCTTTTCCATATTATGCTCCACCTATCATGCCTTCTTTTGTTGTATACATTTTGCACTGAAAACTTATGATAAATACAATTTAACCATTGGGTCCTTATGTCTTATGTGGAACTATTGTCACCCCATTTTCAAGCCCATCTTTTCGCTTTCCATTCTTCGCCATTTCTTCGAATTTCTTTGGTGGATTGTCAATTTAGTGGGTTGAAGAAATATTTAGTTCCTAGTCGTTGTTTCCTGTGCCCGTGCCCCTTTGCAATTAGAAATTACCAATTATATATAATATCTTATTTGTAGGCATGCAATTAGCAAGCGTTAATTTCAAACATCGTGGAATGTCATTTCCGCATCGCCAGGTTGGTCCCTTCCTGCGTCGTCGGGTTGGTCCCTTCATGAAAACTTCAATCCTCAATTCTGAGAAGGAGTTTTCCTAACCGCTTCCCTATTCCATACTTATCCACTTTGCCGAAATTTCACAAATATACAAACTGGTCGTTGAACTGCCCCATCATGATCTCTTTCGTTTTACACATTTTGCAGTCAAAATTTCTGATACATAAAATTTGACCATGGAACACTCACCTCTCCTGAGTATCCCCGTAACCCTTTTTTGAATCTCATCCGACCGCTTTTCAGACCTTTCCATTCTTTCCTTGCTCTCTCCCATCTCCGTCACCTTTGCCCTTGTCTATAATAAAAGAAAAAAAATAGTTTTTTATATATATACATATCTTGTTTCTAAATATGCAATTACTGACATTTAATTGTAACAGCTCATCATGCAAGATCTGTATAGATTGTCATTGATGGGCGAAATCCTTGAGGAGATCTCCTATTAATGCACATTAAACCAAGATTTGCGGGGGGTTATATTATCGCTTCTGATTGTTGATTTCAAAATCATGAAATGTCATTTGCACGGCGTGGCCTTGGCACGTTCACGAAACCTCTAATCCTTAATTTCTCTTCACCGTACCCTCCACCTTCACATTTCTAAATATGCAATAAGTAAGATTTACTGCTAGCAGTTCATCATGGACCACCCATGCAAATTGTCATTAATCAGCGAAAGGCTTGAGGAGCTTTCCCATTCATAAGAATTTAACCAAGATTTAGCAGAGAGTTACATTATCAGCTCTAATTGTTCATTTCAACCATCATCTAGAGAAAACCAACATTCTCATAAACCTATGGCATCAACTCGACAACAGTTCTGTGGAGATACAATGAACATATTCAGGCACGAGAACCAGAAATTCCAGTGGTCCAAGGCATATTCTTATTACTCAACCTATGTCATAGAGAACCAAGTAATTTGGACCTATGGGATTGCTCGTGCAGGATGCTTCCCTAAGGTTTTTTATTGTAAGGACCTGGTCTCTTAGTGTGGCGATAAATTTATTTCAAAAAAAAGAATTGTTCCACTATGGGACCGCTCTTCTGTTTCTTTGTCACCTCAGGTCTTCCGCCAGATGTTAATATTGTCAGAGCCAACATTGACATTCAAAGGAGAAGATTTGAAACAATTCATAGCAAATCATAATAATGGGTTGGAACTCTTGCCCCATTTATTGGAAAACTTGCTTCTAGTTCCTGAAGATATTACAAGCTTGCAGGTTAGTTCATTTAGAAATCCATTTCATGAAATTGTCTGGTTTTTTACAAGAATAATGGGAAAGGAGTCCACGGCAACTATTTCTCGGATGGCTCTTTATATTTTGTATTTCATAGTCAACGAACAAGCCATTTTTTATTGGGGCAAGTTAATTTCCCATGAAATCTGTTCCCAATTGTCAAGCTTCAAAAGGGAAAACAAATCTTATATTTCGTCCTATTTATTTTTTGCGATAACACATTCCTATCGATTTCCAAAGCTGTCTCTCTCCAAGAATGTCAACTGTGAATTCCACCCAATAACGTTTCGATATCAGGCCTTGTGGAATCACAAGGCTTCCCATTATTTCTATGAAGTTTTTAATGGCTTCATGTCTGTTTTCAAAGTTTTTTCTTTAGGAGAAGATGCTCCTGCATATATGAACAGGCAACCAGTTTTTTGCACAGGAAGGGGACACTCAAACATTTGGATAATTACACTATCATAAGAATTTTTGTCTCCATGGAAATACTTGCTCTCCTTCCATGTCACATTACGAACAGAATGTTTTTTGCAGAAGTATCACGGCAATACAATTACTAGTTGCATCTATTGCAAACGAAGAAAAAAAACAGTTTATTCCTCTGCCTTGGAAAGTAGGGGAGTTCATGTTCAAAAACGTCAAGAAAATTGAGGAATTTGCAATGCATTCTAGCATCTCCAAACTCAGATATGTTGAAATCATAAGAGGGTTTGACCCCTATAATATTTTTTGACAACATTTACAAACACTTGGCGTCGGCGATTGTTTTTCAAAAAAACACCTACCCAAAAATAGATAAAGTAGAGGCAACGCTCCTGCCTCTGATTCCGATGACGTGGACACAGTGCAAAGCTACACTAAATTGTACACATAACAGGGGAAAGGCCCCGGTGACAAGAGTGTTCAAACAAAAAATATCACTCCAAAAAGTACAACATCCTGAAGCATCGCTCCAATGGCCCACCACAGAAACAAAGAAACTCAAAGTTCTTCAAATGGAGGAGGAGATAACGACCCTCCTCAATGTAAAATTGATAATTCTCACAAGCTTCCAGTAGAGAAGAAGAGAAAAAAAAATGTGGGATAGGCGAAAGAGCCGGAAATTCAGAGTGAGAACATGGAACTTGACACTGATCTGGATAGCATGTTTTGCTTCCTTTATCAGCCCAAAAACGCCATCCAACATAGCCATCCAATGGATATATCTGTTACCAAAAATTTTGATGAAGATGAATCCTTCATGTTCCAGAACGTTGTTTTTTATAGCCAGTCCAAAAAATTGATAATTGAGAAAAAAGATGTTAAAAATAAGAAAGGGAAATCTCGTTCAGAGGTTTCCCTTGCCAACATGCAGCTGTCCCAAATCTGTTAACTTCACACCATGACCGGAGAAGCACTTCTTGATTTTATTGGAGGCATCGAGACCAATAATACCAGACTGAAGGACCGGGTCAAGGAATTGGAAGAGGCTTTTGTTCTTATGCCATTGCTTATCAATCCTTTGGCAGTAGCCATGCCTGCCACCCCTGAAACCAATGTAAAATCATCCTCCACCCTGTTGACATCCTATAGAGGATATGTGGAGAATAATATCAAGAAAATAATGGAACTAGTTACCGAGGCATGGAAAACAGCACAAACCATCACTTCCCTTGGAACCAAGGCACATAGTTTGCTCTAACATTTGCAAGCAAAGTTAAAAGATGAAGAATTTGTTTTTCAAAAAGGGTCCTTCCTTTTGGCACCATTGTCAACAATATGATAGAAACAAAAAGAAGAGAACAATATATTCCATCCAAAAACTGGATCAGTCAATTGAATGCATGTTGGAAACAAAAAGTGAAGAACCTTCATCTCATTATTCAGTCATGTGAACAAGCCATATCGAAGAAAGATAAATTATTCACAATACTGTCAAGAATAGACTTAGCCAGAAAAACCAACGACTTCCAAGACCCCGACTTAATCGCAAACTCCTTGCCCTTAACCAGGAAAGAGTTCGATAAAAAGGTTTCTATGTTTAAGGCCTTGTCTCTGGAAAATTTTTACAGCATCCTTAACTTTGTTCACGCTCACATCGACAACTGGCTAGTCAAATATTCACTACAGAATGAGGCAATTCATCAGGCTCTATGTAATATTTCAATCGACTTCTGGGAATTAGAAAATGATATTTTCAACATAAAAATATAGAATGAGATCAATGTCACCCCAATGAGAAGATACATTCAAGAATGGCTCAAAAGGAAATTAAAGCAGGCTGCCGACGAAAGGCAACAGGCAGTTGTCAGGATTCCAACAGTCGTCGACGACATCATTGAAACTACAGTCATCGGTGACATCAATGAAACAACATTCACAAGAAAATAGTCAAAGGGATCATATGTACCCTCACTGTAATTATATTGATCACATCTTTCTTTGTTTATCAACCCAGTTATTCCACTTTCTTAAATAGATATGTGTACGCAAACAGTAATACCTTTCAATTTATTTTTTTTGTAGGTATTGCACTCTATCTTCTTTCTACAGTCCTGTTTCTTGTACATATTTCTCTAATGGTCCACGAGAGCCCCAATCCCAGTCTACATGACAAACACATTGAAACTCCCATTAATATGTAACAGACTTTAATTTTTTTGTATATTTCAAAATTTCCAGTAGTATGTAACAAACTTCTATTTTTTGACATACTTCAAATAAAATTGTTTTCTTATCTCCTTTTAAATTTATGTCTTCATACATTTTTATCATTCACCAGTCTGTATGACAAATGCATTTAAATTTTAATATGTAACAGACTTTTAGTTTTTTATATATTTCAAAATAAATGGTGCTCTACATGCCAACCGTCATTAACTTATGCCCTATGTTGACAAATGCATTTCGAATTTTATATGCCAAGAGACATTTACTTATGCCCCATGTTTCATTATATACATGTTGCATATAACATTTTCATCATATACATTTCAAAATTTCCAGTAGTATGTAACAAACTTTTATTTTTTTACATATTTCAAATAAAACTGATTTCCTATCTCCTTTTAAATTTATGTCTTCACACATTTTTTTCTTTCACCAGTCCATATGGAAAATGCATTTAAATTCCCAAAAATTTTCTTCCACTATGAACAAATTTGTAGTTTGTTATATACTTTCAAAAAATAAATGGTTCTCTACATGCCAAGTGTCATTTACTTTTGCCCCATGTTCTATGATATACATGTTACACACAACATTTCCATCATTTACAATTCGACCCCATTTTCCAATATTTGCTTTCTAACCTCGTTGGTAGGGACTATGCTGCCACGTAACCTTGTTTCATAAGAGATTTCAATAACTTCGCCTAGTTAGTTTTCCCTTTTAATTATTTCAACTAAATATTTTAAGGTCTTCCTTCAACCTAACTTCCTGGCCCTTTCTTTCAAAAAGGAAACACAAAATAAACACAAATTGAATGCCCTTCATGGACCTTTGTGATTGAGCAATTGATCTCTTATTAAGTACTCTCTCTTAGCATGATTAAGTGTTATACAAAATTGCAGGGATGTTTTAATGATCTCCTTTTTTTGAATTAGTTTTCATGGGATATCAAATGAGAAGGTGGATTTAAATTCATGTATTGATCTTCTTTGGGCACACATAACGAAATTGTAAACTTGCCTCTCCTTACACATTCCTAGAATATAACCTTAATATGAAATTTTTTAGCTAAGCTACTTGAGTTAATATTGCTTGCTCCTTATTCATATTTCATATTTGATGTACTCTTGCTCCTACTCTTCCTTTATCGTTGAATAAATTAGGTGTGACTGAACGCATTGTGGTATCTTGAATGAATGCAGTGTATGGATGATTGATGATTAGTTTACTCTTGTGCCTTTCAAAAAACAATTGGCATTTGTTTGAATAAGCATACGATGATTTACTTGTTCCATGGATTATACTATGATTAATATTTAGATATTTGTGTGAATTTGATATTGATGATGCATGTTTAATTTAGCGAATAAAATTAAATGCACGCATTGAATGATGTAATGTATCATGTTTAGATATTACTCTTCTTGTGCGCAATGAAAATTCAACATAATGAATGATTGTTTGGCTATTTACTTCTTGCGCGCAATGAAAAGTCAATGTAATGAATGGTTGTTGGTTACTTACTTCCTGAGCCATGAAAAAATATTGTACCAAATGATTGTTTAGATATTATATTTCTCGCACGCCATGGAACAAATGTCGAATTGTTTTGACTACACTGCGCCTTAATTTATGTCGTGGCATGACTGATTAGTAACTAGTTTTATCTTACGCATTAATTAAGTTGGGTTGTGAATGTTCTAGAATTGTTTACTCTCGTGAATAGTGATTATTTAAATATTGATGTATGATTGATAACGATGACGGTTACCCTTGTGTCATGGTTAAATGATATTAGGATTGATGGATTGATGAAATGGATGATCGTTGATGTTGTTGATTAGCTAGTTTCTTGGATTGATTGTTTTAGTGGGACATAGACACCTCCTTGTTCCTTAGAACAATCGCCAACCCTGAGACCTTAAATGGTTAAAATCAATTGGAACCTGGGCTTGGGCTTGAGGATTCTTCCAATGAGTGTCTCTTGGCTCCATGTTGGTCTTTATTTGAGGTGCTCCTCCTTGTGTGGCCACATTATGGGCCATTGTTTCGTATCTCAAGTGGACGCTGGGTTTCTTCGTATGATGTATGTCCACATGATTGGTTGTTAGTCCATGTTGCAGCTACCTTTGTATATATGATAAGCTTTTCAGTAGGACTGCATTAATTTCAGTTTTTTTTTCCTACTCTTTTATCAACCTTCCATTGTCAACCTTATAGCTCTGTAATTTTGCCATGAGGCTTCTTACAGTTTCATCCAAATCTGGAGGGGTTTCCACTGCCCTCCTTTCTTCAAATTATTCCTCTCTATTGTGGGAGATTTCCCCCAATTCATGGTGTGTCATAATCCTTTATGTTGTAGTTTTCCTATGTTCCACTGACTGTTTAAGTGCTAATAAAATATTATATGTTAGCTAATGATCTACTAGTTTTTTATGAACAACACACAGTTAAACTTTTTCAAAACATATACAACAGCAAAAAGTTTCATTCCTTCCTTCAGTAGAGTTTTAAATAAGCCTCTTAAGAATTGGGTAAGATAGGGTGTCACCCCTAAAAGTTCTCCAAATAATATTTTTAAGCGACTCGTTCATGAGCCCAAGCAGGCCAAGTGTTGTAACCATGCTCTGATACCAATTTGTAACATACTCGATCCCTAAGTACCCTTTCTAGGGATGGGGAATCAAAATTTTACTTACTCTAATCATATTTAATACCCTATATGAGGTCTTTGTGCTCTTATACATGCATGTATCTTTCTAATGACTGCTACCATGCTCTAATATGACCTATGGTTTTCAAGTTATCGTCTCCTGAAGTTCTTTGGGCGTTATTCGACAACTTCAGGGTTTACAGAGGAAGGCTAACTTCATAAATCGTTTTGTAGCCAAGTATGCCAATATAACTAATGTTTTCATGCATCTCTTGAAAAATAAACTCCATTCATATGGGATGATCGAGCCTATGAGTCTTGTGATTCTCTTAAGAAATGCCTGGTATCGGCACCTTTGTTGAAGCCCCGGGACTACAGTAGATATTTCCTTCTTTATGTTGTCACATCTGAAGGGATGGTTGGTATTGTCCTGGTTCAAGAATATGACGAGCTCCATGAGCATGCTATCTATCACCTTAGCCAAAATCTAATTGGTCCTGAACTTAAAAATCCCCATGTAGATAAGCTAGCCTTAGTAATCATACATGCCGTTCAGAGTTTACGTCATTATATCTTACTCTGCAAGACTATCATGGTTACTAATATAAATCCATTTCAATACTTCCTTATAAGGAATATCATAGGGTGGGAATAGAATAAATGGATTTTGATCTTGCAATAATTTGATCTTGATTTTGCCTTCGCGAAATCCAAGAAATAGTTAGTTTTTGCAGAATTGATGTCAGACTTCCCTAGGCTAGATGAGGATATTTTTCACGAAGATTCATTCATTGATGAACACATATTCCTTATATTGTCTTCATACCCCTGGTATGGAGATATTATAATATACCTTCAACTTCTTAAGCTTCCCCAGCATCTTTCGAGAGATGATCGACTGTGTATACACCATCAGGAAAAAACCTACCTTATTATCGGAGACATGTATCGTCGAGGGGTATATGTTATTTTTCATCATTTTTTTACTCATGAGGAGGTTGAATCCATTCTCAATGACTATCACAGTGGGGCATCTGGTGGTCACTTATTCGGGTTTGGATATCCCAAAACATATTGCGAGTTGGTCATTTTTGGTCATTAATTTTTAAAGATTGCGTTGAAGGGGTTAAGAAGTGTCACCCTTGTTAGGTGTTTGCTCATCATATGTGCTCGCACCCTACCCTCTTCAGCCAATCGTCATCATCGGTTCCTTCACCAAGTAGTAGGTGGACTTCATGGACTACAACCCTTCCTAGGCTAGGGGGCACCATCATATTATTGTGGTTGTGGATTATTTTACTAAATGGGCTTAGGCCATGCCTACCATTAAATCTGATGGTGAAACTGCAGCACATATCCTATTCAATCAAATTGTAGCTCAGTTTGGAATCTCAAAGAATATTGTCACTAATCATGGTAGTCACTACCATAATGAGATGATGACAGATTTAGCATCAAAACCGGGGTTTAAACACGATCAGTTTTCCCCCTACTAGCATCACAAAAATGGACAAGTAGATTCTGTGAATAAATCTCTAAAAATCCATATTGCAAAAAACTATCAAGCAGAGTAAATCTAACTGGCATGTGATTCTTTACCCTAAACTATGGGCATATTGAACCATAATGAATACTTCCACCAATTCATCACTATTTTAGTTAGTCCACGGAGTGGAGTCGATTCTTCCTCTTGAATGTAAAATCCCCTCCCTTAAGTTGGTATTCAAGCTCCTACCTAACACGACTGATCTTGAAGAATGCCTTACACACTTAGAGAAGCTCAATGAGAAGCATCGAGATGTCGCTATAGTTATCGATGCAAATAAACGATGTGTTAAGGTCTAGTGTGATAAGTGTTTATGTCCCCGGCAGTACGCTTAGGGTGAATTGGTTCCTATTTATGACCTAGCTAAAGAAACATTGGGGGGAATAAATTTAAATCCCATGTGGAATGGTCCTTATATCGTGCGGCATGTTCTTGAAAATGGATCCTATCAATTAGAATATTATGAAGGGAATGTGTTGGATGAGCCCAGAAATGGGAACTACCTTAAAAGGTATTATGCTTGAACCTTCGAGCTCAAGTATGACCTTTGTATACTAGTGTATGTTATTGTATATATTTTTCTCTTTATTCTCTTATGTCGTCGGCTTACTTATTGAGTTTTACCCTTGGTTGGCAGATGTCAATAGAATCTTCAGCGTTCTTAGGATTCTCCTATGGCGCTAGTCATCATACTCAGAATGTGGCTTCCATCGCTTGGATTATTTATTCACCCAAGGGACAACTGGCATCTTCAAGAGGCATTTGATAGATCCATCAACGAATAATGTGTCTAAGTATAGTGCCATTGTAGAGCTATTATGTGACACCATTTATAAGTTCGCCTTGATTCCTAGTTAGTTGAATGTCAATTGAACGGTAGTTACCAGGTAAGAGATCCTACATTACTCCGATGTTTCCTTCGGGTATGACTTTTGGAATGATATTTTGATTTTATTACTTATAATCGCATCCCTATAAGTTTTAATCAAGTATATGATGCATATGATAATTACATTTTAGATTGGCATTTTTCACATAACTAAGTAAAGAAAACACACATTCATACATTCATTCATTCTAATATATGAAAGTAAAGTAGAAGACCAAAATATTTGTATATTACATCCATTTAGTCCAAAAATTATGGTGTCATAGTACAAAATTGGGCTCATATCCCTCAAAAATTCATATATTGTCGGGACATCACATAACCATAGCATATTAGCCTAAGGTCCCTAATGTGTATCATGATAACACACCATGGCGTTCTCCAGATGCCGAAAGAGTCTCACCCATGCATGGGGTACACCCACAACTTGCCTCTGCATCGTCTCTAGTAGATCCTCCACCTAGGCCATAGGAATCTTATGTGTCGGGTGAGATAGGTTTCCCTGCACATTCTGGAGAAATCTCTTTGCATTCTTGTCAACCATCTCATCTCCTTGGCCCATGCATTGATGTCATGGGTATCATTCTGGTCTTTGTGGAACTACATCTGCATGAAATAAATAATTGTTAATCATGTTGGAAGATTGGTTGTTGTCATTGATCTCAACCCTAGTCATTGGTTTTGGACCACAAGATTGATGATGGTATTGGACATGAAGGACAATGTACATGAAGAAACAAAACCCATGGATGGATAGTATACATCATGTTTTTTCTGGTGATAAGTGGCACGTCACGGGGATCCTCATGGTTGAGGAGAAATTAATTTTTTAAGATGACAAAGTGAATTGAAGAAGGAAGTACATGTAGTCCCTGAAGATAATTAAAGAAAAGAATTACAAAATAAGAAAGTGTCAGGTCGGCCCTAATGTTAAAACGAAGTGACATAAATGGTAGAAATACATATCATTATACATTCATTTGATACACAATTCAAATTTTAGAGGAAATCAGAAGTAAAGAAGGCCAGATTTCAAGGGAGGATGAAGTCTTTTGGTGATGTGTTCTAAGGTATGTTATTTACAGGTCATCTTACCATTTTCACTATAACTTGTTTTCTAGAATGATTCAGATGGTGAAATTGCTATGGTATTGAGAAGACATATCAAGGTACCTATGGTAAAAGTGTCATCTCTTGATTCGCTATAATTATGGAGATACACTATGTGGAAGATAGGGTTTTTGACCAGTTTTGAAGCTAGTCAATAAACAAGTGTTCCGGGTAAAATAGTCATAAATTATTCATAGAGAATCCAAATGAAGTGGGACCAATTTCATTGGAAATATTACAAACTTTGGTTTCTTGTGTGAGAGTTTCAAAATCTGATGTTAAATATTGATTACGAGGAATTGTGTACAAGTTCTCTCTCCTGAATAAACCATAATTGAATAAAGTCTACCATTCTTTCTATAATCTTTTTGGGAAGGATTCAAGGAGTGAAACTTGGAGGAGTTTCAGACAATACATTGAGTAATATTATATACAGGATCAGAGTATTCCAAGAATTGAAGAATTACAGAAGTTGAATAAGTCTCAAGAAGCATTATCAGGCTCTATGTGATGGTTGGTTGATGGTGATGATTTAATGTAAAGTTTTATTATCTCTCATATATTATTGGGTGGAAGGAAGGGGAAAGGATGGAGAGGTCAACCCTCTCTTGATATTGGAGGATTTTATCTTCCTCTTGGAGTTTTATCCCTCCCTTTATATTTGGAAGTTGTAGCTACCTTTGGAAGTCATTACTTCCCTTGACCAATAACTATTGATTATTTCTCATATAGTGTGCATGGTGTATTGTGGTGTATTGATGTA